>MU710861.1:39164-65024 GCA_026770625.1 Nicotiana glauca | reverse complement strand
TTGGTCGATTTGCACCCCTCAGATTCCATACGAAGCCTATGGCATTTTAATACTGTTTTCTTGATTTTTTCAGGGTCATCGGAGAAACTTCCGTTCTTATTTGAGCATTTCCAGCGACCTTTGAGGGTCAAGATTGTCAAAAATGGGTAGAGGATGGTTAAAGGAAGGTCTGGTATAGTTTTTGAATGATTTGGCCAAAGTTGTGTTCGCCGGAGTAGGGTTCTGGCGACACTAAATCTAATATTCGAGGGTTTCCGATGTGTTTTGAGGGAAACAGGGTAGAGGGGTGAGAAGGAGAGGTCAAGGCGGTTCAGGGGTATAAAGGCTGGAAGGTTTGGTGGTGGTGTCGTTTCCCGCCGGCGAGGGTTCCGGCGGGCTTTGAGAGGATATTAGGGCGGCTAGGGTTTGCATTAAGGGAAGAGGGAGACGAAATGATACAGGGGTGTATCGTTACATCCTATTAAAAGACCCCTTATAATTTTGAACCGTTGGATTGGGATAATCAACGGTTGAGATCTTCTGGCCTCGAGACGGCGTCGTTTTATTTATTATGGGATTAATCCGTGGCCGTTAGATGAAGGTGAGTGAATGGCCACAATTTCCTTTTAATTTCTAAGCACAAAACGACGTAGTTTGACCACTGTACTACGTCGTTTCAATTACCTCTTGGACTAATGCTGGACCGGATGAGGCTTGGGCCTGGGCGTGTGTAATTTTACTTGGGCTGGGGTGAACTTTGGCTTGGGCTGGCCAAATTGGCCCAATTTTGGTCAGTCCCCTCCTTTTATATATATTTTCTCTTTTTATTTTCTTAATTTATCTTTCTTTTCATTTTGTATTGTTTATTTATTTTATATTTTATTTTCTGATTTTGCAACAATTATGACAAAACCCTAATTAAACTATTTAAATCCTAATTAACTATTTAAATCCTAATTAAACTATTTAAAGATAAAATACAATCAATTAAAAGTGCAACTAAACTATTTTTTGTGATTTTCTCATTCTTGTAAAACAACTAATTAGCTAATTAATCATAAAATATAGAACTACATCCTAAATGCAAATGCATATTTTTGTATTTTTTATATGAACTATCATGCACAAATAAAATGCAACAATTAGCACAAAATTCACAAAAAATTGTAAAAATAATAAAGAAATCATTTTATTTGCAACTTTTGGAAAAATTTGCTTAGGGCAAAAATCACGTGCTCACAAATGCCACACCACTAGACTTAAGAATCCCTGTTGTACGGAGCATCCGCTGACAGTTATCCAGAAAACCCTTGTCATCCTCGCCCATAGCACCACTGAATGACAGAGGCTGGAGTCTACTAAAACTCTCTAGAAGACGCTACTCATCATCTGCATAACTAGTACAATGAACTCCTAAGTTGGTGCAACCGGCTAGGCTGGAGGTGCCTCCGGTGTCTATAGTCCCTGCACTACCTGCTCAAATGTGCGAGCAGCGGGGCTTTGATTTCCTCCCCCGGCCTGTGAAGTAGCTGCTGATGTGGTGGCTGAAACTGCCTGAGCCAGGCTAGTGCAAACTATCAAGATCTGTGCTAAGGCCTCCTGTAGACGCGGGATCACGATGGGCATAGCTGGTGCCTGAACTGGTGCTCCTGGAGCCTGATCCTGAGCTGGGGCAGCAGGTGGATCAACAGGTGCTACCCTCACTGCTCTGCCTCTTCCACGACCAAGACCGCGTCCACGGCCTCTAGTGGCCTCAGCAGGTGGCACTGGTGGTCGGCCACCTCGTCCTGTAGCTCGCGTCCTCACCATCTGTGAGAGAATAGAATAACAGAAGTTTAGTTCTCGGATCGACAAGTTCGCACGACAAGAATTTCAAGAATATGATGTTTTCCTAAAAGGTTCTACAGTCTCTCGAGGATAAATATAGACGTCTCCATACTTATCTGCGAGACTCTACTAAACCCGCTCATGATTCGTGAGACCTATGTAACCTAGGCTCTGATACCAACTTGTCACGACCCTAACCCTGAACCCGGTCGTGATGGCGCCTCTCGTGAAGACAAGGCCAGAAGGTCCAACACAGTACATCTCTTTAAGTAGTTAATTAACATAAGGCAGTTTAAAACATGATTTAATAGCAATAGCTCGCGGAATTAAATATAATAATAGTGGAAAAATTATCCCGATACAGCCCTAACTGGGGAGTCACAAGTCATGAGCAACTAATGATCCTGATACAAGTCTACTAAACACAAAATTTGGTACAATATTTTGAAGAACATAGAAATAATAAGATAAGGGAGGCACAGGGGCTGCGGACGCCAACAGCTACCTCATAGTCTCATAAACACTACCTGGACTAGGAGGATCAGCACTCAGGAGCGGGATCTGCTATGCCTCAATCTGCACACATAGTGTAGGGAGTAATGTGAGTACTCCGACATAATGAGTAATAAATATAAATAATGGATGAAAGCAAGAAAACACGCGAAAACACATAGCATTCTATACCAAAACAGTAAAATCACTTAAAATAGTAAATTAGTGAAATATCAAGTAAATCTCCTTTTTTTCAACAAGTAAAACAGGTAATTTAGTAGGTAAATAACAATTAGAAATCCTCCCCTCGGGCAATAACTCAGAACAGTACCAGCCCCTCGGGCTCACTCTTAGAACAATATCAGCCCCTCGGGCTCACTCTCAGATCATAATGGGTACCCGTACTTACTGGGAATTTAGAGACTCCGGAAGGGCCCCTTACGGCCCAAGCACAATATCAAGCCATCTTGTGGCATCAACTCTCGGCTCTCGGCCTCACATCGCTCAAGCCACCTCGTGGCATATATATGTATCTCTGGCCCTCGGCCTCATATCACTTAATGTATCCTCACATCTGGCCCTCGGCTGCACTCAGTCCGAAAATCATCACAAGCCCCTCGGGCATTAGTAAAACAGTAGTTCTCAGCCCAAAACATCATTTAAAAATATCATTTAAGTCTCAAATATGAGTAAAAGTGGTTGAATTGTAAAACAGTGGAAACAGCATGACTGAGTTATAGTAATAAGTCAATATAGTGAGGAAATGGTGATAAAAATTCCCGAAGGGTTCAAATAGTTGGCACGCAGCCCAAATATGACAATCAGCCCAAATTATGCTAACAACAAATAAGTTTCAGTTAAATACACGGTAAAATCATCAATCGGGACGGACCAAGTCACAATCCCCAATAGTAAACGACCCCACACTCATCAAGCGTGTCTCACCTCAATATAGCACTGCGATGTGCAATTCGGGGTTTCAAACACTCAAGCAATCATTACTCACCTCGAACAGGCTAAAACTCTAGCTCGCGACGCCTTTGCCCCTCGAATCAGCATCCACTCGCGTCGAATCTATCCAAAATCAGAACGAATATGTCACAATATGCTAAGGGAACAAAGCCCAAGCGAAAACAATCAAAAAATATCAAAAATCCCGAAATTAGCAAAACCTGAGCCTCGGGCCCACTTCTCGAAACTCAGAAATTTTTACATCATTAAAATTCCTTATCACCCCACGAGTTCATACATATCAAAAGTTCTCAAATCCGACCTCAAATGGTCCTTCAAATCCAAATTCAAAAGTTCAAAATCCCAAGCCCTAGTTCTTCCATTTTTAGCTTAAGTTCCATGATTTTCTAGGTTGATTTCACAATAGAATCGCGTTTTATATTCAAAAATCTTACCTCCAATCGATTCTCCTTGAATCCCTCTTTAATTTCCCTCAAAAAGCTCTCAAAATGATCAAATATGAAGGAAAAATGACTCAAAATCGCGGATGAAATAACTTAAAAGCATTCTGCCCAGATTTGTCCTTTGTTCATCGCGATCGCGGCACAAGCCTCGCAATCGCAAAGAGAAAATCTTCAAGACTTCAGCAGTACACTACGCGAATGCGACAATTACTATGTGAACACGATGCTTCCACTTCCCATACCGACGCGAACGCGAGCCCTCTAATGCGAACGCGAAGAGCGAATTCCACTGGGACCCCATTCCTTATACATGATCGCGGAATACCTCATGCGAATGCGAAGCACACGATTCCAGCCTTCTGCGAACTCGAGACCCATAAAGCGAACGCGAAGGCTTAACTCTAGCCATCCTAAATTCCTTCTACGCGATCGCGATATACCCCACGCGATCGCGAAGGCTTAATTTCTGAAACACCTTAACACAAAAATCTACAACTCTTAAACTTTAAAAATGGTCCGGTTGACCACCCGAAACTCAACCGAGGCCCCTGGGACCTCAACCAAAAGCACCAACACATCCTGAAACTTTATTCAAACTTGTTCCAATCATCAAAACACCTCAAACAAAATCAAATTACCCAAAACTCATCGAATTCAAGCCTAAGTTTCCTAAAAACTTCTGATACACGCTTTTGATCCAAAACCCAACCAAACCACGTCCGAATGACCTGAAATTTTGCACACACATCCCAAATGACATAACGAAGCTACTACAACCCTCAGAATTCCATTCCGGCTCCTGGATTAAAATCTCACCTACCAACCAAAAATCGCCAAAATCTCAAATTCGCCAATTCAAGTCTAATTCTACTCCAGACCTCCAAAACTAACTCCGATCACACTCCTAAGTCATAAATTACCTCCCAAAGCTAGTCGAACCATCGGAACTCACATCCGATCCCTCTAATACATAAGTCAACATATGATTCACTTTTTCCAACTTAAACCTTCTTAAAAGAGACTAAGTATCTCATTTCTTATCAAATCCACTCTGAACACAAACTAATCAACTTGATCACATAAAACATGGATAACGAAGCATAAAGAAGCAGAAATGAGGGAAACGGAGCGGTAAGTCATGAGACGACTGGCCGGGTCCTCACACCTATAAACCTAGAGCTTTGATACCAATTTGTCAAGACCAGTGTTCTCCCTCCGTGAACTCTCATAATGGCACCTAGTCTCTATGACTAGGTAAGCCTAACAATTTGCGAAAAACAGAAACAAAGATACAAAAACTAGCAATTTATGAGGAATAAAGTTGAAAAGTTTAAGTTGCCGCTTGGCATATACAATAACATCACTCTCGATCTATACTAACACTCCCAAAACCCAGAATCTCATGAAATCACAAGCTATGGATACTACATAGTGTTCTAACTCCAGATTGTCTAGTCAAAGGAAATACAGAAGGCTATAGCTAAAAGAGAGAATAGAGAGGGACTCCTCGGTCTGCGGACGCGACAGATATACTTCGAAGTCTCCGAAGATCGCGTAACCTCACTGATAGTATGGCTGAGCTGAAGAACCTGGATCTGCACACGAAAAACATATGCAGGAAAGGGCATAAGTACACCACAGTGGTACCCAGTAATTGCCAAGCCTAACCTCGGTCGAGTAGTGACTATGAAGGTCGTGTACCTACTGGTTATAGATGAAAAACAAGGTTAAACAGTATAGAATATGACAATATAATTAAAATGCTAACAGTTTATAATGAATAAAATCACAGAAAGAATCTAACTTAGTACACAAAAATAGCAACAGGGGATCTCCCGGGGTATTGTCCCGTAGTCCCAAACATAAATGTCCATAGCATCTCTCGGGATATCATCCCATAGTCTGAATCATAAATGTGCAAGGGAAACTCCCCGAATACCAATCCGTAGTCCTAAAGTGAATATCCAGTACGGGAAATCTTCCGGATGTTGTCCTGTAATCCCAATCATAAATATGCAGGAGGATCTACCGAAATACCGATCCATAGTCCCAAAGTAAATAAGCAGAGGGATCTCCCGGGATATCGTCACGTAGTCCCAAAGTAAACACACAACCATCTCAGAAGAATATACATTTCTATTCAAAAATTAAACATGAATTTTTACTATAACATGTGTGAGTATATGATTTTTTCCCTATTAGAAATACTCTTAGAAAATTAAAGAAAATAGATTTTTTTTTCAGATTATTTGTAATTTTATAGGATTTTTGTAGGATTTTATTAGTTATTGTGGACGTTTAATTTTTGTTAAAAATCATGAAAAATGCCCCAAAATATCAAATATATCATGCATTGCATTTAGATTTTGTGTTCATATTTTAGGATTAATTATTTAATTAATTGCTTTATTAAAATAAAAATCACAAAAAAAATATCATTCATTTTTACATTTTTTGTTTTTAATGCTAATTTAGTAATTCCCTCTTCATTAATTTTAGGTTTAACTAATTTTATAATTTTATAATTTTTATAATTAGATAATCTGTTTAATTTTTCAAATCAGATTAATTTAGGAATTTAATTAATTAGAGAAAAAGGAAAAGGAAAAACAAAGAAAAAAAATAGGAAAAATGTATTTGGTCTTGTTTCTTTAAAATTGGTCCAATCTTTAAAATTGTCCCAATTAATTTTAAAAAATTCCGTCCAAACCAAGCCTCAAAGACCAGCTTACCCGATCCAATTCCCCTTAGCCTGAAAACAACCTCGTTTCCCCCGTTCTTTCATCACAACCATTTGATTCATTTGATCCAATGGCTCGGAACTTGAAAACTATAATCCATATAACTGCCCGAATTAGAACCTAATCCCATAGATCCCCTCTCATTCATCTCTCAAGCTCTCATACCAGAAACCCTAGCCGCCCCCGGCTCCGCGCTTCGTCGCCGCCTGAAAATCGCCTACAGCGGCAGAGCTTCACCAAAACACCCCAAATTCACCCTCAACAATCCTCAACCTTCCATTTATACCATCATACTATCAATTTCCTCTAAATCACCACCCAAGTTCGCCAATTCCAGATCTGAACCCAAAACCTAGTTCACCCAAACTCCTCCAAACCTACTGAAAATTACACCCCATAACCCTGCCCTTCTCCTCATCTCATATTCCACCTTGGTCCCTTTCAAATCACCCCAGAAACCCCAAAAATTTGGATCTAATAAATAGCGAGAGAGGTTCGTCTATGTTTGGCCTATCATGAGTCTCTTTTTCCAAGAGAACCCGGTTAAAACTCCATGCAAGCCTGGATTCCTTGGAGGAAGAGACCTTTAAGTGGTCAATCAGAATGGAACGGGCATGCCAAACTAAGCACATTTCTTCCATTCAAGGGGTAATATCACCACTGTCCTCTCCATTCTTTTTCTTTTTATTTTTTTTTCACATCAGTAATTTCCTGTTGTTTTTGTTAATTCGTTTGTTTGTTTGTAATCGGGTTCAATCAGTTATTTTGTTAGGGTTTGTTAATTGTTTTAGCTTATATTTACTTAGTTTAACTATTGAATAGTTTAGTTTATTATCACATAATCTAGCTATTTTTGTTGCTTTGAATCATTTGTAGTATTTTCCGTCATTTCTTCTGTTATTCTTCCTTCTTCTTTTTTTCACGATTATTTTCCTACTTAGTTTGCATGCTTTAGGATTTTTTTAGTATTCTATTATTGTGTGTTTAATTGTATCGCCTATGTTAATATGAATCAGCATTGTTATTTCTAAGTTTGGCAGTCTCTTTGATCTGATTTAGGATAGTTGTTGGTTCTGTTGATGTTTCTATGATCTATAAATCATTGGATACTTTTGGGGGATTAATTGAACAAAATAAAACTTAAAAGGGTCATTTCGAAGGATGGGCAAATATGAAAATAGGATAAGACCGTGTTAGAAGATTCTAGAATATGGGCAACTGGCCCTATTTGGCCAGCACAAAATGCTAAAGCCAATGAGGGACAGCCAGCTGTCCAATTCTATTAAAAGATTCCTTTTGTGGCTAAAGGGAATAATTCTCTTATTCTTTCAGCACATGGCATTTTTTATGCCCATAAATAGTACCTTTTCTTCACTCATTAAGATAGATTTTGGAACCTTAAAAACACTCCAAAAAGGTTTCAGCTACTATTTCATTGAGAGCTGGTTCTATTTTTCTTCTAATTTTTTAGCAAAAACTTCAAAACTTTCTCTAGGATTTCTGGTTTTCTAATTCGAGTCTAGTTTAAGCTGAAGTCGTGTACTGGTGATTTGTTGTTGTCTTCTACTCATTTCTTGCTGAAGTTCTTACTATACACTGTTCTTTATTGTACCCAGGTACCTCATGAACTTTGAGTGACAAAAGATGAAGTTGTAACATGTTTTTTTGAAATTGAACTTCAAATCCTTTTCTCTGCCCATGATGTATTCTATGTATTTAGCTTTATAGTTTCTTTTAGCTTTGTTTAAGCATGCTGAAACTAGTGTTCTAATCTATAATTTAGTTGAAATATTTATAAGTATGAATGGTCAAAATAGTTTGGTTGTTTCATGTGATGTTTTGACAGTGTTGAAATGCTAAGTAATCACAGTAGTTCATTTGGTCATTTATTGAGAATGGTGGATATGTACTGGACATGTCCAAAGTAGGCCATGTTTGATTATTGGGTACACTTAGTTGAAATATTTCGCATTTCAACATTGTTAAAGCGATTGTATGTTTAAGTTGATTCATGAATAAGTTTAGGGTTTAATCTTTTGTTGTTAATAGCATGTTAATAGGTTAAATTTATGATATGGTTTGTCAGCCTTTGATTTTTCCAGAATTTTTGTATTGTTTAGTGTTACATGTGATTCAGAGGACATTGAGCCTCAATTGGGCTTTAATGTCGAAGGCCTTTATGTAGTTCCAGTATTTATGTAGTCCTTTTTTGTTATATGTACAAATAAAAGGGAATCGGGCCTCATTAGGGCCTAGACGTTGCAGTCCTCTTATTAAAATAGTTGGGCCTGATGTTGGTCCAGATGAGGCAGCTTGTTAAAATCAGGCCCAACGTGTACCTACTCCATTTTTCCTTTCACTTTTGGGCTCAATTTCGAGCCCAAGCAACTTCAGCACTTTGTCTATTAAGTCTACTTTTTAGATAATAAAAAATAAGTTTAACATTGAAGGCCTTTTCTCTTAAAAACTGGGCCTAGTATTGGTTCGATCATTTGCCAAGTAAAGGTCAGGCGGGCTTGTGTCCTCGCCCTCATTTTTGTGCTCAATTTCGAGCCCAATTGGCACCAACCTTTAGTTTTAACGTTGTACTTAATAATGCAATAGGCCTTCTATTGGCCCAAATCCTTTTAATAATTAAAGGCCTAGCTTATCTTCCAATGCTTACTTACAATTGGTAGCCGTATATTGAAACTCGAATTAGTTTTTAATATGAACATCCGTAGTTTTCTTTAGTTGAGTACAATCCTTTGAAATAAATTGAGGCGTGCTATTCATAAATGAATACCATAATCTATGGCCCTCACGTCAATACCAGAACTTGTATGGAAAATACTTTGAACATTCGTAGTTTGCTCTAGGCATGTTTATAATAAATTATTGTGACTATGGGTACGGTTCCCGTGGCATAGTCGTGATACCTAATTCTCAAATTCGGGTGTGTATTTCATGTAACGTGATCATAACAACTTCAAACAATAATAAAATAAATGTATCGCGAATCGCAGGTGCATTTCATGTAGCGTGGTTTGCGGTGTGTTTCAAAACAAATAAGTGTACCACAATTGCAACTTGTTCAAGAAATAATTTCATAAATCCTAAAAGCGTTTAAATTAAATAAAAGCGGTTATAAAGTTTAAATAAATGTACAATAGGTTTAAACACAAGTACTAATCAGATAATTAGGCCGGTATTAATAGTTAATGCTCAAATCACGGAACCCGGGAATGCCTAACACCTTCTCCCGGGTTAACAGAATTCCTTATCTAGAATTTCTGGTTTCGCAGACTTTTAAATAAAGTCAAAATTCTCCTCGATTTGGGACTAAATAAACGGTGACTTGGGACACCATAATAAATATCCCAAGCGGCTACTATGAAAAATAAATAAAATAATTCCATTTTGATTTATGTCACTTAAATTGGGAAAACTCCCTTATATATCCCCTCGGGTGGTAAAAAAGAGGAGTGACAATATGCTGCATAGAATACAAGTAGGCAATTAAAGCAGGTAAGGCAATTAAGTCACGTAAGCATGCTTTTCCTAATCTAAACAAGAAGCTTCAAGCACAAGTATTTGCTAAATTACAAGAAATCATAGGTATTGGCTTAATGAAAATAGGATTGTCAACAATCATCACGTGTACGCACGCGTCACCTCACGTACACGGCACTCATATAACAACCACACCAAATCTTAAGGGGAGTTCCCCCACACAAGGTTAGGCAAGACACTTACCTCGAACCAGCTCAATTAACACAAAATAACGTTCTTGCCATGAGTACCCGACTCCAAATGGCTCAAATCTATTCAAAATAATTGCATAATGTAAATATAACTTCAATTAACTAATTTAACTAATTAATTCGATGCTAACATGAGAAATTAAGAAAAATGCCCAAAAAGTCCCCAGGTCCCACATCTTGAAATCAGATAAAATTTACAAAACTAGAATCATTACACTCTCACAAGTTCGTACATACCGAATACATCAAAATCCAACCACAAACGACCCTCAAATCCCTAAATCAAATTCTCCAATTTCAAACCCTAAACTCTCAATTTTTAACCACTAATTTTCATAAATTTCTTGTCTAATCAGTAGAATATCACCATAGAAACGAGTTTTGGTTCCAAAAATCATACCTCAACGAAGTTCCGTTGAATTTCCTCTTCAAAATCTCCCAAAACGCTTCCAATCTGACTTAAGAATGGTGATATAAAGCTGAAATAGGTTCTGACCCAGGGATTCCGCACCTCCGGCCCTTTTACCGCTTCTGCGGTCTAGCCAACCGCATCTGCGGTTTCCACATAAAGTCCTGGGACAGCACCTGCGCCTCACTTACTGCACCTGCGGTCTCGCAGGTGCGTGCAACCTTCCGCACCTGCGACTTTTGGTCTTCTAGCTCCTGGCCGCATCTGCGGCTACTCTTCTGCTTATGCGATCTCGCACATGCGTTCCCCAATCCGCAGGTGCAGTTATGACAGGAACTCAGCAGCTTCAGCTGCAAATTACCTCCAACTCCCCGATAACCATCCAAAATCATACCGAGGCCCCTGGGACCTCAACCAAAAGTACGAACAAGTCATATACCACTATTCAAACTTATACCAATCTTTGAAATACTTAAAACAACATTGAATCGTCAAAACACCCTCAGATTCAAGCCTAAGTGTTCCAAAACTTCCAAATTCCACTTTTGATCAAAAAGTCTTTCAAAACCTCACCCGAATGACCTAAAATTTTGCACACACGTCCCAAATGATACCACGGACCTACTGAACTTTTCGGAATTCCATTCCGACCCCTATATCAAAATCTCACTATCTAATCGGAACTTCCAAAAATTTAACCTTCGGCATTTCAAGCCTAAATAAGCTACGAACCTCCAAAATACAATCCGAACATGCCCCTAAGCCCTAAATCACCCAACGGAGCTAAGAGAATTCCATTCCGAGGCCGTCTTTATACTGCTCCGACCACGGCCAAATTCAAAAACTTAAGCTCTCATTTAGGGACTAAGTGTCCCAAAATACTCCGAAACTCCAAACGAATCCTCCCGGCAATTCACAATAGCAAAAACAAACACGGAGAAAGTAGTTAATAGGGGATCAAGGCGTTAAGTCTTAAAATGATCGGCTGGATCGTTACAGTTTGTTAGTTATTCACTATTTTTTACTATAATAAAATTAAATAAATAATTTTTATAACTATAAAGAATTTAATTATTAAATATTCATATTTTTGTTCCGGATACAATGTTTGAGGCCCAGTAGCACCAATGTATCCTGAATTCTTTGTTCATGATGAGAAAATTTCCTTGGTTTATCACTCAAAAAGTCTGTTATTTTATATGTTAGTTTATTATTATATATATTAGTTTTATTATTTAATATGTTAGTTTTATTATTTTATATGTTTTTTTGTTACTGACTTATTTTTTACTATACTAAAAGTTAATAATTAATTTTCATAACCATACAAGATTTAATTATTAAATATTCATATTTTGGTTCCAGACATAATTTTTGAGGCCCAGTAGCACCAATATATTCTGAATTCTTATGTTCTTACTTTTGTTGACTATAATTGGAGATAGTTTGTGTTTGAACTACCAATTTTTTGCTGTATTTTTGGGAATAAGAGATACTTAAATGATTAATTTTTATAACTACAATGATACTACGCTAACGGGCACTACGTTTTACTACGCTAAAACGTCAATACATTACAAATGAGCACTACATTAAGCCACAAGATACAACTATAGGGAACTAAAGTAACACTTTATCTAGTGTACTAGTCTTTTAGCAAATAAATAATTTAAATCGGATAAAAATAACAAATTAATTTAATCACAAAACAATCACGAAAATACATATACCACAGTAAAAAATAACTAATTAATATTTTTTTTTAACAAGTAATAACAATTTTTCTATTTTACGAATTTTTTTAGCACACTAATACTATAGTCCGGATAAAAAATAACAAATTAGTTAAATCGAAAAACAATCACAAAATAACATAGAGCACATAAAAAACAACTAATATGCATTTTTTATACAAGTTTAAACAAAAACTAAGTTGGAATACCTTGATTTATGGTTTTTAGAAAGTTGAAAATTTTATGATCTGGACCCGAAACAAGCAACAATGTCCGAGATAACACCTTAGCTAGCACGTGGGTCCGAGAATCTATACCTTTTGTGAGATCGGTGGGCTCCACTCAAGCTTTTTTGACTAAAAATTGGGGGGCTGTGATTTTTTAATATGGGGAGGGGGGACGATTCTGTTTTGAGGGAAGGGGAAAGAGACGATCTATATTATATGTGTAGCATCTTTTGTTAAGATGTTGTATATATAGCGTCATAACAAAAGACGCTATAGTTTCTTGCTTTATTTAATACAAAATATAGCGTCTTTTTAAAAGACGCTATATACTTAACTAGCCAACGGCCGTTAAGGTATAGTGTCTTTAGTCAATATGCTTTTTTTTATTTTTTTTGTTCTTTAAGTCCAAAAGAACTACATTTGTTGTTCCGAATTCAATGAATTCGCTATATTGTCAATTAAGAAAGACTTATTAGGAGAAATTGATTATAAAAAAATTATTAATAATTTTGCATCTAAAATAATTTAATAAAATAGAATTCAAATAAAAAATAATAACAATAATTTTTAAAGAAATTAAAGCCCCTCATAATGTTTGGCTTTAGGCCACAAAATTTGTTGGGCCGCCCCTGATTCTTTGGCTGGAGTAGAAAGAGAGTGAATCTCTGAGCTTAACAATGTGTTGTTTCGCGAGAAGTGGTTTGGATATCTACGTTAAGTCATTGAACTTAATTTGATTTTGTGGAACATTGTCTTGAGAAAGCAAGACAGGAGAAAAAGTTAAGTAGGTTTTGAGAATCTGGATTTGGTTTAGATGTGCATTTATTTTAGCATAAAAGGTACGTATATTAATAATAAGTAGGGTACATGACCCGTTGCACTGTTGCTAATACATATACCTCTATGGGATAAAGTTATGCCTTCTAAGGCATTGTCATTACCTAAAGCAGCCATATTATAACACATATCTGTAGAACAACTTCTAACATAGATATAACCATCCTGATCTTTGTGATAGGCATCTATTACAAACTCAGGTTGAAAAATAAAGACACAAACTTATTGTAGCTAGTTTGCATAAGTGTTGCTTTTGCCAAAAGATGTACTACCATGTTCCCGTCGCAGAAGCTATGCTTCAATGTGATCTTCCCTTGTCTGGTTGCCTTGTCCATTAACCACATGCATTCATAGATTAAATAACTGTATGTTGGATAATCATCCTGAAGAAAACGTATGACCTCCGTGGTATCAGTTTCTACTTCAACTGGAAATATTTGTTCCCTGATAATTAGTTGAAGTGCATGTCTTAATGCTTGAATTTCTGCTTGGATTGGTGATATTCCATGTATTTTGTTGTGGTAGACCGTCCTCCATTGGCCCTTATAGTCACGAATGGCTCCGTCGGTTCCTCCTTGGAGGTATTTGCTCATAAAAGCACCATCAATGTTGATCTTATACCGACCCCTAGGGGGAGCCTTCCACTTAGCATTAATGCTTAATTTTATGTTGTTAGTATTGGCCCTGGACGTTAGTAGTTTATATTCCATAGTTTGGTCAACCATTTTTTTGTATTAATATGATTGTTGGTATTATTTTGATTGTTATGGTTTCTATTATTTCAAATGGCCCATAGGGAAAACGGGAGTATATCATCCCGAGTTATGAATTTATTGATCCTAGTAGGGTGAACATTTCGTAGAAAGTCAATCCAATGATTAGTATGCAACCGGGGGTAATAGTCACCCCCATTGATTGCCAAAACTATTTAGCAATGGTACATTTTCAGAAGATATGGGATATAGACTCGTTGATGACTTTATATATTGGACAGTTAGGGTTTATATTAACTCCAGTTTTGGCTACGTAATCTCTTGTAGGAAGGCATTTGTGATAGCATTTCCATATAAAGAGTTAGATCTTGTTAGGACACTTGAGATCCCAGATCCAATTGAAATAAAGACTTGGAGGTGTTTGCTCATCAATTAGCTTGTAGCGAGAAGTTGTTGAGAATATATCACTTAGGTTTAGAGTCCAAATGAGATTGTTAGGTGCTTTGATGTGCCAATTGGGGTTTTATGCATTGATTTCGGTTATAATATTTTTCAGGAGATCAAAGGAGATTTTCCTTAAATTCCTTTATCACAAATATCTTTAATAGTTAAACTATCTTCATTAAGAGTTAAAGGGCCTGAAATATTGTTTCGAAGGCTGATAATATTAGGAATACAATTTGAATGTCTGTTTATTGGCCACCTAATACCCTTATTACAAACAGTCTACCCCTTAAGGAGACTTCTCCAGGTGTTTGAACAGCCATTTGTTCTCTTACTCTTCCTGTATATCCTAAGAACTTTAGCCCAAAGGGAGAAAGGATTATTAAGAATTCTCCATGCAAGGCTGGTTAGTAGGGCTAAGTTTTTTTATTTTGCTTTCTTAATACCTAGGCCACCAAGGGGTTTTGTATTAGTAATCATGTTCCATCCAATAAGGTGCAGTTTTTTCTTTTCCCTTGTAGTCTCCCACAGGAAGTCTCTTTGAATTTTGTCTATTTGCTTTAGGATTTTTATTAGTAGTAGACTTATTTGCATTAGGTGATTTAGAATGGTATTGAGGGTAGAGGCTAGTAATGTGCATCTACCTTCCATACTTAACCATCTAGCATTCCAATTGTTTAATTTAGCACGCACTTTATCAACTAAGGGTTGATAATCATTGTGCGTAGGGTAGTTATTTAGCATTGGAAAACCTAGATATGTACCAAAAGTGTTACTAATGTTTATGTCAAATGTCTTACTAGCCATATCTCTATTTTGTTGTTTACAGCCCTTTGACATGATTAGTTTGGATTTTTATTTATTGATATTTAGTCCAGAGAAGCAACAAAAACTCTCCTTGCTTCTACAAATAGTTGTAATATTTTTAGTGTTGGCTTGACCTATTAGGGTGAGGTCATCAGCAAAAAATATATGTGATAAGGGGGGCACCTAGGATTTAGTTAATAGGAACCCAATCCCTAGTATATACTTGGTTGTTAATATTTTTGAAAAGCATATCTATGCATAATATAAATACGTAAGGAGACATGGGATCACCTTGTCTAATATCCCTTGTGGGACAAAATTCCTTAGTTTTGTTACCATTTACTAAAATTGAGATGGTACTTGTGGTAATAGAAATAAGAATGAGTGTTGATATCTGTTGAGGGAACTTAAAAAATTTTAGCGATTGATAGATAAAAGACCATTCTAATTTGTCGAGTACTTTTTCCAGATCAAGCTTTAGTAAAAGAAAATTCCTTTCCTTTGGCAGAGCTAAACATCTTTAAGACCTCTTGGATAATAATAGCATTATCACTTGCTCGCCTATCTTTTAGGAAGCTAGCTTGTTGAATATTAATAAGGTGATTTAGATAAGGTTTGATTCGATTGGTAATGACTTTGGTTACAACCTTATAAATTGTATTGCACGGGCTTATAGGCCTCAAATTCTTCAAGCTATTAGCGTTGTTGAATTTTGGGATTAAGCACAAATAGGTTTTATTAATGTCATGGGGCATTATTGTGGTGGAAAATATTTTTTGGCACAGATTTATGACCATACTCCCTAGAATGTGCCAAAATTTTAGAAAAAAGAATGGGTGTAACCCATCGGGGCCTAGGGCTTTGTAGGGTTTAAAAGAAAAAATAGCTTTTCATATCTCTTGATTTCTTAAGGGATTGTCTAGGCTTGAGAGGTCAATTTGTGAGAAGTTAGCAATGTCTTTATTAATAGTTAGCCAGTTAGTATTTTTTGTGGGAGGTTGTAAAAATAATTGAGAAGTAATCTGTAACATGATTCATTAGGGAGGCTTGGTCCTCAATCCAATTGCCTGAGTTATCTTTGAAAAAGATAATATTATTCCTCCTTCTTCTATTGGTGGCTTTAATATGGAAGAGTTTGGTATTTACATCCCCTTCGTTTAACCAATTAATCCTAGAGCGTAATTTCCAGTATTCTTCTCATTTGAAGAATGGTGTTATAGTCTTCAGTTAGGGATACTTCTAATTCTTTAAGGTAGTAACTTGTTGAGTAATTAGTTGAATTTTGAATCCCATCAATTCTTTTCAAAATTTCCTTTTTTTAGCAAAAATATTGCCAAAGGATATTTTTTTTCCATTCTAAAATATTATTTTGAAAAGACTCAGTTCCTTCTACTAAGTCTTTTCTTTCCCATCTATGTGATACAATCCTAGAAAAATCCGGGTGGGAGCACCAGTAGGTTTCTATTCTGAAAGGTCTGTCATGACTAGAGTTAATTTTATTGTTAAGGTTAATAAGAATAGGGTTATGGTCCGAGTGGATTTTTTGAAGGTGGGTTATGGTGACATTAACAAAGCTTGTAACCATTCTCCATTGTAATAAACCCTATCTAATCTTTTCATGATTAGCCCTTTTTTTCTTCTACGATGGTTGGACCATGTGTATTTACAATCCTTAAACACTAGGTCCACTAGGTTACAATGATTAAGGCGGTCTATTAGAGACTTAGCTCTTTTCTGATTAATGCTTCTACCTCCAAAGTTTTCCCTAGAGTTCACTAATTCGTTGAAGTCACCTCCAATTAACTAAGGACCTTTGTAATGATCATAAATATTTCTTAGATTATTCCATAATATATGTCGAGTTGTTATATCATTACTAGCGTAAATAGCAATAAATAACTAGGATAGGTTTTTTAGTTTTACCTCAATCATTGCATGTATTGCCTAACCATTCCTAGTGAAGTTGTTGATAGTCAGCACTTCATGATTCTACAAAATTACCAACCCTCCATATTGCCCAATCGAAGGAACCTCTATCATCTCAGTAAAGTGAAATTCCTCTCGGATAGATATATGACACTCCATTTTTGTTTCCAACAGAGCAACTAAACATGTCCTGTGAGTGTCCATAAGTTCCCTAAAGTGCCTCCTAGAGTTGGTATTGTTATCTCCTCTAACATTCCAAATTATAAAATTATTTGGCTGATTCATGGAATGATTATTGAGTGGGTTGTTGTTGTGATTCCTCCTGAGGGAGGGAACTAGTATCACCATATTTTTCCCCATAGTCGGATCCTGTGGAGATCGTATGTCCAATGAGCACTTGTAAAGTGTCACTGGGCAACTGAAGATAGACTTCCGGTCTAGCATATCCTTGAAGATTAGTATTTTTACCTCGCTTAGGCTTGAAAATTCTATTGACGGCTCCCCCAAATATGGCAAGTTGTCCTCATCCTCTTCTTCCTCCTGGACCCCTTCCTGGTTTTGCATGTTTGGTACTATGGCTTGCTCTTCCATTGGATCTGGTTATGGATTGTGTTGTTGGTTTTGCATGTGCTGTGCAATCCACTGTGTGAAAATTGGATTCAAAGGCATTAGATCCTCTGGGGAAAAGAATGGAAGTTTTAGAGGTGGATTTTGTGGAATTTGTTGGTTGGAGTTGCTTGGGATATTACACATCTGTTGCATGGTGTTCACTAAGTTTTGGTTCATTGAGGGTGCTAGTGGTTGTAGAATGTTGTTCATCCACATTTGGTTGATGTAGTTGTTCATGGTCAAGCTCATCCCCTCTGAGATTAGTTGAGCCTGAAAGTGCGTGTTTTGGATTATCAGTATGGACTCATATCCGCTGATCTCCATGTTGAAGGACATTGCATGGCCTTGAAGGCCTAGTTCCACCCACGATTGTGATACAAGGTTTGGTGGACTCGAAGGTTGGGCATAGATCACAGGGTTTGAGGGAAAGAGGGGAGGTAGAGGTGGGGAGATTGTTCATAGTTTGATGTCGAGAAATATGGATCAATTGAATGAGTCGATACCTTCTCCTTAGTGTTAGTGGAGGTCTTGGAATTTTGGTGGTGTTCTTGTTTTATATGAGGGTTGCCGTTTAAGGAATTGGGGAGATTTCTAATGATTGTATCTAGTTGCATAGGATGTGACCAAATCTTGCATGGATATGTCCTGCACCACTTGGCTTCTTTCAATTACCATGTGTTGAAGTGAGGATTGGTTATTAGGGGTGGACTTTGCATGATGATTTTTAGTGTAGTCTTTATTAGTAGCATAATTATTATTAGTAGGGTAATTGAATTCCTCTTGGCATTTTGGATTAGTTTGTGTGTGGTTTGTTTCCAAATCCATAGTGTTAAGCAAACAATTTTGGCTATTATCACTATTAGGATATTGTACTAGGTTTTGGACACTTGTAATTTGAAATTTTCTTTTGTCATGCAGATTTTTGGAGTTTTGATTAATTTTTGTTACCCTTTTCTCCAAAACCTCGTGCTCTCTAAGTGGATTAGCAAAACTACTTTCACCTTCATCGTGCGGTTTAGCATTTTGAATTTTGGCCATTTTTGTTGGGTGATGACTGTGATCTACTAATAGTTTATTCACCACTCCATCAGGATTGGCGAGAAGTTGTTTGTTAATATAATTTAAAGGTTGCGTATTAAGATACTTACCTGACACCTGGGACTATGGGTGGACTAGCTTTATCTTTGAACTTGTTGGCTGCCTTAGATTTGCTTTTTTTAGGGAAGGAGACTGTCACCCATTCCTCGCATTGTCATTCGACTCCAATGTTGGTTGATCTCCCTGTTGTTTGATTGGTAGAAGAGAGTATGAGCACCCCTGAATTGTGTGTCCCAACCTGTTTCATGCTTTGCATAGGATACCTTCTCCTTCATATAGGATAGGTTGCTTATGGTGACCAATCAATAAAAAGTTTTGCACTGGTTTCTCCAATGGTAATTTCACACAAAGCCTGGAATATCTTCCTCATAATGTGGCTGATGTGCATGCATCAACTTTGAGTAGTTTACCAATGCAGTTCCCAATTCTTGTTAGAATAATGCTATCGTAAAATTCCATTGGGAGTTGTGGTAATCATACCCATACTGTTGTGTAGCTTTGATGTGCTTCTTTAGCTACAAAATTGGGCACCCATTTTTGTACTAAGAGAAAAAAACCATTAATGAACCAAGATCCATTATGTAGTGTTCTAGTCCTACTTTCCTCCTTAGCCAACTTAACTGTATAATAATCTTCTCAAGATCAATAAGTGGAAAATTCTCATTTATCTTTCACAAGTCTTGGAGTTTCTTTTTGAGATAGTGATGCACTAGTCGTTCACCCATGAGTTTTATGATGATGGAATATTTCCAAGGGTTGTACATGCATTTTCTGTCCTCCTCAAATAGTATTATTTGCTTCATGTTTTGAGACAAAAACCCCAGAATTATTAGCTTCCAATTCTGGTGATTGGATGTCCATTGGAAGTATTGAGATTCCCTCCACTGATTGTGTGGTGTTGTTGATGAAGAATTCATCTTGAATCAGTGTATCTTTGTAAGATAGTATATTAGGGGTTTGAGGATTGAATTTATCAGGGGGTTTTGGGAGGAATCGAATTTTGATTTTCTGAAGGTTGTTTAAGTGAGAGGTCACTCATTCTCTCTCTTCTCTTCTCTTCTTTTCCGACTCTCCGTGAGTCGAAAGCTCACTATTATTACAAAGAAATTAAAATAAAGAAAGTAAATATAATATCGCAAACCACAAGAGAAATT
This sequence comes from Nicotiana glauca, assembly GCA_026770625.1. Taxonomy (NCBI): domain Eukaryota; kingdom Viridiplantae; phylum Streptophyta; class Magnoliopsida; order Solanales; family Solanaceae; genus Nicotiana; species Nicotiana glauca. The sequence continues at coordinate 44,870 of MU710861.1, read as the reverse complement.
AGTGATTTTGATGTGCATGCTTGTTTAATCCAAGTCAATGTGACATGGTCTTTGTATTCCAGAGTTGTTCTTTATTTATGGTGCTATGAGACATCTATAAGATATATTAAATTGTAGTTACTAATTGATTTAATGAAGCTCTTAATAGTTTGTTGTAGAAAACAAGCTCTCGTAGATTATACTTTCCATGTCTTAATTGGACTTAAGGAATGATCAGTGGCGGCTTTGTGGCCTTAGTCCCCCAAAATACTTAGGGTCTCAAAATCTATAAATAATATATATAATATTTAATAATTATGCAATACTGATAGAAGTTTTAAATAATTTAGTTAAAATAGTTATAGCTAAAAGTTTTACATATTAAATTGTAGTTACCAATTGATTTAATGAAGCTCTTAATAGTTTGTTGTTGAAAACAAGCTCTCGTAGATTATACTTTTCAGGTCTTATTGGACTTAAGGAATGATCAGTGCCGGCTTTGTGGCCTTAGGTCCCCCAAACTACTTAGGGTCTCAAAATGTATAAATAATATATATAATATTTAATAATTATGCGCTACTGATGGAATTTTTAAATAATTTAGTTAAAATAGCTATAGCTAAAAGTTTTACATATTAAATTGTAGTTACTAGTTATTTTATGTCTTTAATTCATCCCAACTTAAATCGATCTTGCAATGTTAGTTTAGAATAATTTTTCTTAATTCTTTGGGTGCCTGTGTAGACATTTTTCAAGCTACTTTGATAAGTAACTATTAAAATTTGTCTTTAACATTGAATGACTCTTGAAACATAATAGGTACTACGGTATTATTTGTTTCAACTTATATTTAGAATTAAAAGTGCTAAGAAAAATTGTACAAGTAAAAGAATACTCTAATTGACAAACTCAATCAGGTAAAAAGTGCTAATTAAGTTGAAAATATTTTTCAAAAGTAAATCAATAAAATTCAACATGATAACACAAGAGAGATTAATAGCCCGTTTGGCCAAGCTGTAAAAATCAGCTTATTTTGAGAAGTGCTTTTTTTCAAAAGTGCTTTTCTCAAAAGTATTTTTGGTGAGAAGCAGTTTGTGTTTGGCTAATTAGTTTGAAAAGCACTTCTGAGCAGCAATTAGTATTTGGCCAAGCTTTAAAAAACTACTTCTAAGTGTACTTTTCTCAAAAGTGCTTTTGGAGAGAATCTACTTTTTTCTGCTTCTCCAAAACTGCTTCCGCTTCTCCTCAAAAGCACTTTTTTTCCCTCCAGAAGCTTGGCCAAACACCTCAATTTTTGGCCAAAAATGCTTTTGGCAAAAAAAAACACTTTTGGCCAAACAGGATATAAACAAATTGGTTGGACATTGGCAAAAATTAAAACTGATTATATCTTCTTTAGATTTTGATAAATAGAGTTAAAAAATAATAATTAAAAAAATTGAACACTTCACTTTTTATTTTCACTTTAGGCCCCATGTTATGTCGAGCCGCCCCTGTGAATGATCTGATATATCCAGAAGAGGTGCGAGGGTGGGAGTGTTTTTCTTGGTCCTATTTGTTTTTCAAGCTTCAAATAGAAAAGAAATGTGCTTATTTTTGTTAAGCGTGGCGATATTATAGAAAATATCCATCTGTAGTTTATATCTCTGTGCTTACTGGATTGCCAATAGCGATGGTTATAAACAGATGCTTGCATTTTTGTATCGTAGATTGACTAATTAAAAGTTTTTGTTCTAAAGGTATAATTTTTCTATTTTCATTATCTGTTGACGAAATTAGCCAACAAATTGTCTCGTTGATGTTATTGCTGATTAATGAAGCAATTTGAGAGTTTTGACGACCCAATTCATAGACATATTGGGTACATTTCTCTCAGACCTTGGTTTTTTTTGCAGATCTCAACATGTAATTTCGTAAAAACCAAGATCACGCACAAAGCCTAGAGCTCTAGGCGTGGAAGTATCGTATTTGTGCAAAGCCCCCGATATCTAAAGCCCTCTAGCCCAACCAATCCGGATAAGCCAACTAAGGGGTTAAAAAGCTCCCTTCTGACTCCCTCCAGAGAAAAGAAGCTCGTGCAACCTGCTCCAATATGACACGGGCAGGGGAACAGTGGATAACATACTCTGGCCATATAGGTCTTAAAAGAATTTTCCTCACTGATGGTGTCATTTGAGCAGTGCACCGATGAGCAATAACACGAGTAAAATGTCCTCACACAGAAATTTGATCTTTATATCCACAAATGTACTCCAAATGGTACAAAAATAGTGTTTAGAAAGGTTATCTTGAATGAATCAAAATCTTAATGTAAACTTTACTCAATCAAGCATATAGATCCGTGATGCAATGTCTTGTACCAGCCAATCAAATCCGTCAAGTAGTCCGTCTCCGGTGTATGCGCTACATCCCACGATTCTCCAGTGCCTGCTATTATCCATGGCCTCCAGGTTAAGCACCTGAATCAGAAGAAGTTATTTTCCCTCTGTTTGAATGTAAACAGAACTTTAGGAATAAATGCCCATACACAAGAGAAAAATAGATAGGTCGAGGAGCAATGTGAAAGAAAGTTAATAGCCAGCTGAAGTTATTTGAACACTACCTACTCATACTTCCTTAACCATGGCCAGAAAGAAGCTACTTTCCTGATCTCTCAGTACTTCAGTTTTCATAATTGGAGCTTTAGATTTCCAAACATTAAGAAATCATCTTAACAATGCAAACCTACTAAACGACAGGGCTACAATGAAGCTTCTCTCAAAAGAAATCAAAAGAGGAAAACTAGCATTTAATGCAAAGTGTACATTTAGTATAAATACATGGTTCAAAAAGCCATAATGAATAAAGTTTGTAGAAAAAAAGAATAACAATAAACAAAAGCTCACATTCAAGATGCGTGGTCAATTTATTCTTCGTATGTAGCAAAGTAAGACTTCATGATTCATGAGACACCACAACCTTTTAAGGGAGAGGACAATAACTAAGACAGTAATGTGAAAGCAGGAGTTGCAGCACTTAGACCATCCCTTATTCCAAAGCTACAGAGAAAAGTTTTATTTGATAAAACAAAATACTTGCTTCATAAATCCGGAGAGTTCTAGTTTACATTTTGCCTTGCTGCATTGGATTATAACATAAGATCTTTACTGATCATGGACCCCAAAGAGCATTCTTGGGCTAAATCCATCCACTTTCAACAAAGTCTAAGGAAAAAGATGTAAATAGTTACTGAGTCGGGCTTAAACATCATAAGCACGTGGTAAGTGCTTTTGCATTTGTTGAGTTGTGTCATTAATAAGGCTATAATCTAAAGACTACCGTTCTTCTGTTGTGTAACAGAAGGGTTGGCTGAATAAAATGCAGAAAGCTATTAATCAGTTCATAACTTTACTTCATTATTAGTAAAATATAGTTTAAGTGAACAAAAAAGTATCACTTAATTGCTAGGGATATCATTGATAGCACCATATTCCTTACTAGTTCCAAGAATAAGAGTTCCACACTTCCACTTCATTGTTCACACAACACGGTTTTTAAGTTATAATAAGAAGCATCCTTACTTTTGCTATTTCATCCGGAGAAAGAGCGCCTTGTATGTCCTGCTTATTTGCAAATATCAATAAAGATGCTCCTGATAGCCTCTGCCAAAAAGAAAAGAATAGTGAAGGATACTGAACAAATAATAGTGAGTAAAATAATATCCGATGGTAAAGTTCAAGCTTGCAAGTTTCTTCTTTGTCCCTCTATTTTGTTAGTAGTGATACCAAGCCTCGCCACCACCAGAAATGAACTGTTACCTTTATGAACAATAATGAAAGAATATTTTCTGCAATAATCAAGTTATAGGGTACTCCTGGTTTCACGTAGTGAGGTGCTTCAAGAGATGAATAACTTCTAAAGAACTATGAAAAACAAAACAATGTGGTAAGCTAACTAAAATGACAGCTTTAGTGCATACGTCAAGCAAATCCAGAAAAGCCAACACCAAGATTATCTGATCCTGCCGTTTAACATGATGATCTAAGGGTGACACTTAGAAAAATGCAAATTGTGCCACCAGTATGGAAAATGTGACTAAATGATTAGCACTAGTAATTTTGCATAGGCAGCTCTGCTATAAAATAGCTGCAATACGTTTTTGCGAACAATTTTTAGTCATTTTCATAGCCAAACAAATAAGTCTCCAGACAACATCTTAGTTAGTACTAGTATGCTTATTTTGGCTGAGGGCAGAAGGAAGCAGTAACATGTCAAGGAGGGTTGCCATTTTCATCAAACCAAGAGATACCATCTGTTACTTCTAACCTCCCCAGAGGAGGAATGCCTGCATAAACTCGTGAGAACTAAGCAGCAAAAAGGGATGTCACCAGAAAATGATATGAGAAATGATTGCTAATGCTAATTAATTCGAGAATAACAAAATATTCAATTAAGTGTTAAAATAAGCAGTAGCTACTAGCTAGCAACATATCCACAGCAAAGTCTGAGCTTGGATGAGCATTGACACTTGAATTAACTGAAAACTCATCTTCATGCCTCTTTGACTCGTTCATTTTGCATATAGACCACTAAGAAATAGCAGATGTATGAAGCTTAAAAAATAAGCATGAATTATGTACCATAACAGAAACTTATTCCCCGTTTCTTGACAGTATGAAATAGGTTAGCAGCACAAAACATAAGCATGCATGGTGTAGTGTACCCACTGCAGAGGTGTCAAGTGTTCGATCCAGTGATGCCTTTGAAATAGGCCTTCTAAACCCATGCTAAAAAGGAACAAGCAGTATTTTTTGATGAATTATAAACAAGCTTTATCAACAACTCCATATGAAGAAGCAAGAGCTTCTGCCCCCTAACACAAAATGCAGCACTTATAACATACCACATGATGTAACGAAACTTCCGTAATCAGAAAAATCTCATTAGGCAAAAGAACCAATGAAGAAGCGCATATTCAATGGTGGTGCTTCCCCAGATAAATATTGTATGAACCAAAAACATAAATATGTAGATCTTAAGAAAAAGAAAATGTAACTATTGGATTATAGCAGCAAGAAAAATTGTAGTAAGTTATACCCTTTACTTGGCACAATTTAGGAAGGACTCCCACCCCTGGATACACTCATATGGATAGAACATTGTCAAAGCTTAATAGACTAACTCTCATTTCTGTCCCACTTGATGGGGGTCTGAATCTGAATGGTCCAGATCTCAGCACATTAAGTGCATTGGTTTTTCACTTTTAAAACATCTGAATAGATGTGAATTGGTCCGAATCGGTCAGACCTATAACCTAGTCTTAAAAGCATTCAGACCCTGTAAAAAAAACTTCTTTAATTTCCGAAAACTCCATGCTTCGTTTATTTTCATCTTGACTGAAAACTCACACCTCTTCTCCACTCTCTTCAACTATCAATCGGCTACCCAAATCCTTTCCTCTTGAAGAATTGAATTGGTAAGATTTCAAACCTTTTACAGGTACTTTGTCTGTTAGTTTGTCAATTCACTATATTCATGGTGATTGCTTGCTTTTATAATATCTCTCTCCTCTCTCCTCTCTCCTCTACAACGGTAAGTTTTCTTTCCCTCACCCTACCCACCCCCAGCGACCAACCCTCCCCACCCCTTCACCCCCGGCGACCACCGGGCACCCCCCCCATAGCCGGCGACCTCCCTCCTCAGGCGGCAGTCCGGCGGCAGTCCCTGGTAAGGCTACCCTCCCCCCTC
>MU710861.1:0-30951 GCA_026770625.1 Nicotiana glauca | reverse complement strand
GGAAAACTAAAAGGGTGAGTAGAACAATGGGGAGGCACTACAAATCTTTTTCTGGATGAAAGTTAAGATCTTGAGCTGGAATGTGCAGGGTTTGAATGATGGGAAGAAAAGAAGCACAATACAGTCACTGGTTCGAAAGTGGAAAGTAGATGTTCTATGCTTGCAACAGACAAAGTTGGAAGAGCGGACTTCTAATTTGATACAACACATTTGGGGTAACAGATGGGCAGACTGGGCAGAGTTAAAATCATGTGGAACCAAGGGTGGGATCATTATACTTTGGGACAAAAGACAATGGAACTGCATTGATTCCCATCAAGGCACATACACAATTTCATGCATGCTGGAGAGTTTACATGAGGACTTTAGGTGGTGCTTTACAGGGGTCTATGGCCCTCATACTAATCCTGAGAGAGAGCAGCTTTGGGATGAGATTGCAGGAATTAGGGGATTATGGAGTAACCAATGGGTTCTGGGAGGGGATTACAATGTTTGTAGATTCGAGAGTGAAAGGTTAAATTGCATAAGAAGATCCAAGGCTATGAAGACTTTCTCAGATGTCATACAAGAACTGCAAATAATTGATCTCCCATTGCAGGGTGCCTATTACACTTGGTCAAGGGGAATACAAGCCTCTAGAATTGACAGATTCCTTATCTCCCCTGAATGATGTGATTCATTCAAAGCTGTGAAGCAGATGGCCCTCCCTAAAGTCATCTCTGATCATAGACCTATTCTTTTGGAGTGTGGTGATTGGGAGACTAGCCCGTCGTATTTCAAATTTGAGAATATGTGGTTTCAAGCTGAAGGCTATCTAGATAAATTGAAGAGTTGGTGGCAGAGCTATTCGTTCAATGGTAGTCCATTAAAGTGCCTGAAGAAGGATATTACAAGCTGGAACAAGGAAGTTTTTGGTAAAGTGGAAACTAGGAAGAGCAAAGCATTGGATGAATTGATGATCCTGGAACAAGCAACTGAGAACCGACTGCCATCAACATTAGAATCAACTCAAATGCAAAACCTGAGAACAGAGCTGCAGAATTTGGCTAAGGCAGAAGAGACATCCTGGAGACAAAAATCTAGGTGCTTATGGCTCGAAGAGGGAGACAAGAATATTAAGTATTTTCAGAAGGTGGCAAATTCTCAGAGAAGATACAACAATATTGACAAACTTCAAATGGGCACTGAAATCATAGAAGACAAAGAGCAGATAAGAAAGGAGATCTTGGACTTCTATGAAAATCTTTATACTGAACAAGAACCTTGGAGACCAAGTGCAAACTTTGAAGGGCTAGCTTGTATCACGGAGGGGGAAAAATGAGTCTTGAAAGAATTTTTGGAGAAGAGGAAGTGTCAGCTGTAATCAAGTCATGTTCACCAGACAAGGCACCTGGCCCTGATGGTTTTACAATGACTTTCTTTCAAAAATCCTGGGAATTTATCAACTATGACGTGATGGGGGCCCTTAATCATTTCCACCAATATGATAACATAGTCAGGTCCAGCAATGCATCCTTTATAACTCTGGTGCCAAAGAAGAAAGGAGCAATTACCCTCAAAGATTATTGGCCAATTAGCCTAATTGGAAGTGTCTATAAGATTGCAGCCAAAGTTCTAGCAGAAAGGCTCAAAGGTGTAATGGGTAAATTAGTTTCCAATCATCAAAATGCATTTATAAAGGATAGACAGATTACAGATGCTGCTCTAATTGCCAATGAAGTTCTGGATTGGAGAATGAAAAGTAAGGAGCCTGGTATCTTGTGCAAGCTAGACATTGAAAAAGCTTTTGATCAACTCAACTGGTCCTACCTCTTCTCCATTCTAAGACAAATGGGTTTTGGGGAAAGATGGATCAAATGGATCAGGTTTAGCATCACCACAGTGAAGTATTCAATTTTGGTGAATAGAAGCCCAGTTGGGTTTTTTTCACCACACAAAGGGCTCAGACAAGGGGACCCCCTCCCTCTCCCCCTTCCTCTTTATCATGGAGGGTCTAAGTAATATGTTGGACAAGGCCAAGCAGTTGAATTGGCTGGATGGTTTTAATGTTGGTACAAGGAACACTGTTAATATTTCACACTTATTGTATGCCGATGACACTCTTATATTTTGTGGAGCAGATAGATCTCAGGTACTCCACTTGAACCTAACCTTGCTCATCTTTGAAGCATTGTCAGGGCTTCATATCAATATGCTAAAAAGTGTAATATACCCGTCAATGAGGTCTCAGGCATAGAAGAACTGGCAGGAATTCTTGGTTGTTCGACTGGCTCATTCCCAACCACATACCTTGGATTACCCCTGGGCTCCACATTCAGATCAACATCTATTTGGGATGGGGTGATTGAGAAGTTTGAGAAAAGGTTGGCATCGTGGAAGATGCAGTATTTATCAATTGGTGGAAGATTAACATTGATTAACAGTGTACTAGACAGCATTCCAACTTACTACATGACACTATTTCCTATTCCCAACAAGGTTCTGAAACAACTGGATAGGATCAGGAGAAACTTCCTATGGGAGGGTAACAACAAGGATCACAAGTTTCACCTGATTAAATGGGCTAATGTTGTGCTACCAAAGCACTTGGGAGGACTGGGCATAAAGGATTTGGCTCTACACAACAAATGCTTACTCATGAAATGGTTATGGAGATACACACAAGAGGACCAAACTCTCTGGAAGGAAGTAATCAAGGCAAAACATGGGGTACAAAATCATTGGTGCTCCAAGCTGTCTAGATCCCCACATGGTGCTGGCCTATGGAAAAGTATATGCAAACTTAAAGATGAATTCTTCCAGAATACCCAACTGGTGGCATGCAATGGTATGCATATCAGGTTTTGGAAGGATAAATGGCTGAATAATACCATTTTGATGGAGGAATTCCCAAGCCTCTTTCGATTAGCATGTGAGCCAAACTCCTCTGTCTCTCAGAATTGGGCAAACAACACTTGGGACATGCTTTTCAGAAGGAACCTACAAGACTGGGAAATTGAAGAAGTGACAGACCTGCTTTCCAGACTAGAAAGCCACATGATGAATGCCCAGGCAGCAGATAAGTTAAAGTGGAGCAGTGCTGATGGTAAATACTCAGTGAAAGCAGGCTATGCAAACTCATATGCTCCTAATGACATGATTGATGACTGGCCATGGAAGTTGATATGGAAGACTAATCTCCCAACAAAGATCAAATGTTTCAGCTGGACAGCCCTCTATGAAGCATGCCTCACACAAGACAATCTTAAGAAAAGAGGCTTCCAGATGGTCAATAGATGTTACATGTGCCAACAGAAACTTGAATCTAACAACCATCTATTTTTACACTGTAAAGTTGCTGCTGCGTTATGGAATATGTTTATGTGTATTTTTGGTATTAACTGGGTAATGCCGCAAAACACTAAAGAGGCCTTTGAGTGCTGGTGTAAATGGAGAGTTGGTAAGGCCATCAGGCCAATTTGGAAGATGATTCCTGCGAGTATTTTTTGGTGTATATGGTCAGAAAGGAACAACAGATGTTTTGAAGGTTTATCAACTCCAAATCATTCCCTCAAGGCTAGATGTCTTTTGTATCTTTATAGTTGGCATTACCTTTCCCCCTTAGATTCTCCTGACAGCTTTTTGAACTTCGTTAGCTCCTTGGTACTAGAATAGACTTTTTGTAATTGAGCTAAGAGTGTCTTTTTGCTTCCATAACTTCTGTATTATTATGCATCTTCTTGATGCCAGCAATGAAATTTATTATTACTTCATCAAAAAAAAGAAATTCTAATAGAAGAGAAAAAGAAGCAGAAATCCTACATGCACGTTAGGCTCTCTTTGATGAACAATATTTCAATAGTTGGAAATATAGGTATTCCATGTGTGTGACCATTCATGTGTATATGAATTATATAATCTAATATTACAGCAGTTATCTTGTTGTCGGGTCTGATTGATATAGAGTTTGCAGAGAGATGCTATCTGTATATGAAGAATTCAGTTAACTCAAAGTTTACATCATTCCCTCTTCTTCATACTCTTTAATCCTCTGTTTGATATTAGCTTTCAGCAAAGACTACTATTTCTTTTTAATCTTGTGTTCACTCTCAACAAAAAGAACCACACATCCTTCGCTCTCTATTTTCTTAAGCTCTCATGGTATAGTGAGTCTAGCAAAGAACTGCAAGGATGTGAGAGACTACTAGTAAATTTTTGTCTGCTTCTATATTCTAAATATAAAGCTCTTTTTTAGTTTGATTTTCCCTAATTAGCTCTGTTTTGTTACTTTTGTTTGTGTAAGTCTATCTGCAAAAATCATAAAAATTACATATTTCAGAAATGGAATCTAGTGAAAATCTAAGAGTTGGAGATGTATGGATATAGTAAATGTTTTATTAGAAACTTGTATTCAATTAAACAGGAGACTTGGAAGTAGTTTGAAGCCGGATTCATGGAACAAGGTTAAGCTAGCTCTGGAGACTTCTCATGGTTTTAAAGTTAACCAAAAGCAAATGAAGAATCTTATGATTATCTAAGAGAAAAGTATCAAGCTTGGTTGCCAATAACTAAAAATACCGCCAATATTTATGATCCAGTAACCAATACCATTCTAATATCTAAAAGTGAGTAGGATGAGTACATAAAGGTTAGTTCATTATCTAGTAAATGCTTCTTTTTCTGTAAATGGTTTGAGGTGTATATTGAAAGTATGACCTTATATATTTGGATATAGGCTCATCCAAAAGCCAAGCCAAGGAAAAGTTCACCTCTACCTTCCTGGATCTTGGTACAACACTTTTTGAGGGTTTGGTTGGAGTCCCAACAGTACAACTCCCCGACCTAGAGCCCGTTTGGCTTAGCTGATTTAGAGTAGCTGATAAGCATATGTGCTGAAAAGCACTTTTAACTGCTGAAGCTGATTTAAAAAATAAGCAGTTACGTGTTTGGATAAAAGTGCTGAAATTAATAATAAGCAGCTAAAAAATTGGGTATACAAAGAGTTTTGTTTAAAAAGAAGTATTTTAAGGATAGAATAGTAAATATTTTGGTCAAACCTAAAGTGCTTATAAGCTAAAATTTGATAAGTTGGGGGAGACCAACTTATGGCTTTTGGCTTATTTTTGGCTTATAAGCACTAACTTATAAGCACTTTTAATTTTACCAAACGCGTAGATAAATCAAAAAGTGCTTATAAGCCAGTTTGACCAGCTTATAAGCTTAGCCAAACACCCTCCTAGTGTCTCATCTTTATCTACTAATATAGATATACTTGATGATGTTGAAGTTCTACTACATGACAAAACTGATGGAATTTCTATTAATTCTCCATCTCAATCTTCAATTCCAATAGAAAGGAAAAATGCAAGAAAGAAATGAAAGAGCACATCGTCTCGATTGGAAATTGATGATAAGATGCATACTGCTTTGGAGCTATTAATTAAAAAAAATAGTGCGCCTAACGTTGAGGAATGTATGGAAAAATTAGAGGGACTTGGATAGAAAGAACCATTATATAGTGCAACTGTTGGCATACTTTGTGAAGGTGATGGCTATAGACAAGCATGGATTAAAATGGAGGTCGACAAATAAGATAATTGGGTCACAGCCATGGGAAAAAATTGGAATGCTTTGATCTTGCTAATTAGTTGGAATATATATTAGATGTTGATTTTATTTGGCATACTTTATTTTAAGAGAAACTTTCAGAACCATTTACTATATTACTTCCTATAGTTATGTTTTCGAGTTTTTTAGAGTGTATTCAATGTATTTAAGCTATTGTATTCATGAATACAGTAACATTTCTAGGCGTGAAAAGGGAATTACAGCTAGACAGATTTTTGTATTCGAGTGTATTCGAATGAAATATGGGATTACAGCTGGTTAAGCCAAGTGGCAAGCTAATAAATGTCAATTGTATATAGGAACTTTATTCTATATTTGACTATATATATATATACACCTAATTGAAGTATATATTAAATACTCAATTTTGTCTCATCAAATAATAGTCATTTTTATTCAAGTTAGTATTTTCTCCAGTATTTTATTGAAATAATATTTAAGCAATTTTTATTTGAATTGTCTATTTGTTATGTTTAAATATAGATAAATTATACATATTCAGAATTTGAAAAACAAACACTCTTAATTATTCAGTGTCCAGATCTACATACCACATTTTAATATTCATATATGCATTTCATATTCATATGGCTAAAATCTTAATAAAAACAAATGAGGACATTGGTTCAGAGAAGAGACAAGGGAATATTGGATCAATAAACCACCCTGAAAATCCAAACGCTTCAGGGAGTAGATGAAGGTTCAACAACAGAAAAGAGAACTAGCATGATATGTACCTCTTCTTTCAGAAGATTATGTAGCTCGTATCTGCAGTCATCTAGCCTTCTCAGATCAGAACTATCCACAACCCACACCAAGCCATCAGTTTGCTCAAAGTAGTTTCTCCAATAAGAACGAATAGTTTTCTGACCCCCGACATCCCAAATATTGAGGGTATACCTGCAGAATGTCAAGTTAACCTATCAACTATTTTGAAATTTTAGAAGAAGTCTCAATTCCGACAAAAATCAATCAGAAGGAATTTAAACCACTAAATTGATCTAAGCACTACAGATAGAAATTTCAAAGACATAAATTACAAGTTGTCATATTCTGTTTGCTTCAACGAAGTTCATCTAACCTAGTCGCCTGGACTCTGGACTTCACTGAGTAAGCGCCAGAAGTTTTAAAATGTCTGGCAGCATAAAACCAAGAACTCCACCTATTTCGAAAAACATAGCCAAACCGAGCATAATAAAAAAGGACGGTTTTAGTAGGTCGATGGACAATATAGACATAGTCTAACAATAATGACATAACAGCATTCATAGAACCGAGCCCAACTGATTTGGGATTAAAGCGTAGTTAATTGATCAATACCACAAACCAAGGCCCTAGAAGGTAAATCAAAGGTAAAAATTAACTAAGAGTACGTGACGATGTTTTCTGAACGAACTTGATGATTCAGTGGTACGCCTTCTCTATATTCATCTGATTGTTATTTCAATTTGGTGATTAGTTTATGTGACCAACGAGGTTTTTTTCTAATAAGTAACTGTAGAAATTTTTTTGACCAACAAGAAACTTTTTTACCAATTCTTTTCATTCCAATAGAAATTTTTCAGACTGGTCCATTTAAATGAGCCCATCCTAATTTAGTGGAATAAAATAATCAAAATATCCAGCTAACCACATAAAAATTGCTTGACAAAGTACATCTTGGACATGTAGGTTACGGTAACTGAGTAACAACAATAAGTAATTACCAACATATTATTGAAACTTTATTGAAGCAGGACAGAGGCAAGGAAGTCAGAGAAACGAAAACAGAGAAAAGGAAACAGAGAAACGTACTTCTGATACGTGATAGTTTTGATGTTGAAGCCAAGAGTCGGACTGATGATGCTTGTGTCTTCCCCATTTATTTTCAAAACTATTGTTGTTTTACCAGAGTTGTCAAGACCCCTATAGGAAAAACAGAAGAGTAAACAAATAAACAATGCATACATAATTCCCAAATGCCACAGGTTAAGAAGTGTTAGCTCGTAGACTTACACCATAAGGATTCGCATTTCCTTTTCTTTTCGTTTGATCTTTCGAATAATGCTGAGAAGTCCCATCGTGTTTGCTCCTAGTTCCCTAGAAAAAGTTTGACATTCATTATTAGAAGTTGACATGTAGCATAATATGACACCCCGATAGGTCGTTTTGAGTACTAACTTCTTTTTCTATGTTCCGAGATCTCCTGTAGCTTTATTTGATGATTCATGACTCGCTTGCGTAGCCCGTGTCCTTTTCCGGAAAGTTTATATGTGAAATATTGAAGAAAATGCAATTTTTGACTTAAAAACGAGGCTAGAGTTAGCCACGGTCAATGCTTTTGGTAAACGACCTCGGATCGGTATTTTGACGATTCTGGTAGGTTCGTATGATGTTTTGGACGTGTACGCATGTTTGGTTGGGGTCCCAGGTGACTCGAGGGCGTTTAGGCGCAATATGTGAAAAATTGGAAAAATGGGTTTCAAAATTGAAATCTTGAGTTTTCATAATCGATTACTATTTATTTTTATCAGTTTTACAGTTTATTTCGTTTCGGACGGATGTATTTTTATTTCAGACCCTGTTTGTAGTACTTTTAGCAACTCATGCACTTGTGACACCAATTTCTGGGATTAGACTAGACATCGTATATGGATTTATTATGTATTTCAAAGCATTTCAGTCTTGTTTCTCAATAATATGCTTTTAAAATTATAAAATTGAATAACTGTTTAGCTAGTGTTGGCTTGCATAGCAAGCGGATGTTAGGCACCATCAAGGCCCGTGATTGGGATTTTTGGGTCGTGACACAAACTAAAAATACAACAACATACCCAGTATAATCCCACATAGTGGAGTCTGGGGAGGGTAGTCTGTACCCAAACCTTACCCTTACCTTGTGGAGGTAGAAAGGTTGTTTCCAATAGACCCTCGGCTCAGGCAAGCATAGGTACCCCAATAATAACAAGAAACAAGACGGGACAACACCAAAAAACCATGTAAAAGCAGCATACATAACAAGATAGTAAGATGATCGAAATGCAAAAAGCCTACTACCAACCAAATGCGAGAGTAAATACTAACACTACCGACATGAATAATCTGCACTACCTAATCTACTATCCTAATCTTGGACCTCCACCCCTTCCTATCACGGGTCTGTCCTCGATCAGCTGTAGTTGCGTCATGTCATGCCTAATCACCTCACTCCAACTCTTCTTCGGCCTACCTCTACACTCTCGTAAGGCTACTGACATGAATAATCTAGACTACCTAATCTACTATCCTAATCTTCGACCTCCACACCTTCCTATCACGGTTCATGTCCTCGGTCAGTTGTAGCTGCGTCATGTCATGCCTAATCACCTCACCCAAACTCTTCTTCGACCTACCTCTACCTCTCCTAAGGCCCTCCACACCTCCATACCAGGGCGTCTGTGACACACTAAAAATAAGACAAGTAATTAATCTGTCACAGCAGTGATGTTCAATGATATGTTTTGGCTCATTATATAATATAAGGGAAACAAACTACTATGTGATAGTAAATTCTCTCCGCTAATTTTTCATTTTTCTTTTTCATCTTTCATAAAATATCAAATGAGGTAGATTTGTTTTCCTTCTCAGAATCAATCCAAATATACAATACTTAAAACAGTGACCTAAAGGATCAAAAAGATCATTCCATTAGCCATGGAACATATTGCTTTTCGGTACCATTTGCAAAAAATGTAACAAAAATCTTTCTTTTCCCCTCCCCTCCCCCATGTAAAAGCAAGTTAGAAAACAGCTGTACTTGGTGACAGTAGAAAAGTGAAAGATCTTCCGGACCTTATAGTTTTTGAGAATAAAACCAAAAACAACCCCAGTTTTGCTGGATCAATGAGGCACAGAAAGGGAGGCGCAAGAATGTCTCTCTATAATAACATCTAGGAAAAGCAAGAAACTGCATTTTGCAGATAATTAAGTTCCAATGCTTTAAGAAACCAAACAAATAACTAGTACAAAATAGATCTGACTAATTCACAAGCAAAATTCCACCACAAAAGGGCAGTTTGTATCCCAAAATTCAGCGCAAAAAAGCTAAAGAAAACATTGATAAACATAAGGGGGACACATATGAAAAGAAAAAAACTAGTAAAAGTGCAGTCATTTCAGTATATCCATTTAAATGCAAGCAAATGAAGAGCAGAAAAGCCAGGAAATTAGAAGAAAAGTTTGTTTAAGTTAACAATATTATATCCATCAAAATGTAAGAGAATATAGAACATGGAAAAAAGGGTAAATGAATGAAGGGCTAATGAAAAACCCAGATAACTAAGGGCAAAAGGCTAAGGCAACTGTTCTGATTTTCTGACCATGAAAAGCCACACACCAAATTAGATACTAAAACTCGAAAGATATGTAGCTTTATATGATGGAACAAACACGAGGAAAATTACTGTTAAGCATCCACCTCCAGTACCTGATTTTCAGTCAATAAACTTTTCTCCTATAACTTTTCAAGAACCCAAAGAACCCAAATGGAAAAAAATACTGGATCTTTGAGACTCAGAACATAAGCTTTTTAAGAACCCAATTGGAAAAGGCGGGATGCTTGAGAGTTCGTGGCGAAAAAAATCCTTCAATGGGGATTGTTAGGCATGGCAATAAACACAGTCTACAAAGAAAGAGGTATGACTATTTGCATAATTACATATAATGTGGAGGAGATTATGAATACGCGAATCACTTGTTCATCCACTGCAAATTCACAAACCAGATCTGGTATATTGTTTTGAATTTGCTTGAAGTTAAATGGTGCGTGCCAGAATATGCAATTGAAACACACTTTGATCGTTGGATATGTAATTTATTGGACAAAAATGGTTGGTTATGTTTGGGATAGATTGACGAAAATTGTGATTTGTGAAAAAGTAAAAGATTTGATAAGAACTTAATGAAACAACTAGTTAAATAAGTACAAATGACAAATTTCAAAGCCCTCGTACCCATAATATTCAATTAAAATATGCAATAATAGTGCAACACACAAACCTCAGATCCACATGCACAGATTTTGCCTCACTGGAGAGCTAATTTCCCCCATTTACGGCAAGAAAAAATTTAGGACATCAATGTTTAAAGAAAAAGAGGAATAATCTGTAAAAGCTAGGAAAACAAATAAATACTTCCAGTAATATTTGAAAACAAATGCAGAATGCCAATGGACAAGCAAACTTATTTGAACAACTTC
Source organism: Nicotiana glauca (assembly GCA_026770625.1). Lineage (NCBI taxonomy): Eukaryota > Viridiplantae > Streptophyta > Magnoliopsida > Solanales > Solanaceae > Nicotiana > Nicotiana glauca. Next base: position 20,129 of record MU710861.1, on the reverse strand, counting down.
ACTGTGAATTGAAGCTATTTCTTTCAGATTTGGTTATGAGCGTGTTTGTGACAGGGGAAGGCAACTTTTTTATTTTTATTTTGGTAAACTTATACAAATGTCCCATATAAGCCTCAAGAGTTTTTGACTAATATTGTCCCTTATATATGAGGCTAGGTCTATTTTGGTCCCTTAAATATATACTGAGCATATTTAGTCCTTTAAGTATGTTAAATTGGAGCACCTTTAGTCTCACTGATACAGTATGGTCAAAAACTAACGGGTGTTACCCAACTTTGTTTCATGAAACAAACGCACTGAACCAAAACGTTTCCTCTCATTTTATTGGATAATGCAAATTATCACTTTAATTCCTCATTTTTAGATAATATCTTCTAAAACTTTGACCATGAAAATATCCCCCTTCTGTGCCAGTTTTCAATGAGAAAATGACGTTATATAGCCGATGTAAAAATAATAGCCGAAAATGTATAAAATTTGTATTTTTTTTTATATTTTCGATTGATTTTTTCAAAAAAAAGAAGTTAAAATTTGAAAAATTAGAGCTGTCAAGATCTCTTCTAGGCATATTATTAAAGAAAACGAATAACCAGGTTGTATTATCACTTTTAGCCCGTGTCAGAAACTATTTACATCTGGTAGCCGAAAAAGTATATAAAATTTGTATAATTTTTTGTATATTAACATACAAAATATATATACAAAAAATATACAAATTTTATACATTTCTTCGGCTATTATTTTTACAGAAGCTATACCGTATCATTTTCTAACTTAAAATTGGCACAGAAGGGGATATTTTCAAGGTCAAAATTTTAGAAGACATTATCTAAAAATGAGGAATTAAAATGATAATTTATGTTATCCAATAAAAAGAGACGAAACATGTCACTACCTGGATTTCCCAATGTCGGGATCGTGATGACGCCTCTTTCAGAATCTAGGGAAGCCAACAGATATAGATCTAACACAATAGTCGTTATCCAAAACAGTAATAACAATACTTTAAGACAAAACAAGGTAAAGAAGTGCGGAAATTCATAACAATCTAAACATTAATACACGGCTACCGAAAATTTGGTGTCATAATGCACGAACTTCTAAGAGTTACTACAAATACTTGTGTCACACCTCCCCTTTCTACCCCGAAGGGGTTATATAAGGGAGTTTTTCCAATTAAAGTGGCAATAATCGAAACGGGATTATTTATTTAAATTCAGAGTTGCCACTTGGAATAATTTATGGTGTCCCAAGTCACCGGTTTAAAATCCCGAATCGAGGAAAGTTGACTCTTATTTATGGTCTGCGAGCACAGAAATCCGGATAAGGAATTATGTTAACCCAGGAGAAGGTGTTAGGCATTCCCGGGTCCCGTGATTTTAGCACGATCGCTTAACTATTAATAATTGGCCTAATTATCTGATTAATTGCACATTTTAAACCTACGTGCATTTTAACTTTCTAACCGCTTTTAATGTTTATAGAATTATTTTCCGGAACATGTCACGATTATCGTGCACTTGCCGTTTTGGAACACATTGCAAACCACGCTATATGAAATGCACCCCCGTCTTACAATATGTTTATTTTATTATTAATATTCAAAGTTATGGTCGAGTCACATGAAATGCACACCCGAATTTGGATTTATGTACCGTGACCATGCCACAATAGTTGTACCCTAGCCAAGATAATTTATTAAATGCGCCTAAAGCAAACTACGAGTATATAATGTTTGATTGTCTTAAAGTTCAGGGTTGCATGTGGGGTTCTAATATTATAGAACTTTACGGGAGTCAGCTAACTTTTTAATTTAACAGAGCTATTGAGAAAGAAGAAAAATTAATTTAACAAAGCTATTGAGAAAGAAGAAAAATATGAATTTGGAAGCAGATATTCTACCACTAAGGATTTCAAGTTTGTCCAGTTATAGCTCAATCGAAATAGGGGAAACAACTGAACGAAGCAAATGAAATATAGACATAGAACGAAACAATCCAGATTGCAATCTACACCGGCTAAACTCGTACACATCGATGCCTACTGCTCAAGCGGTATTTTGATGACGAACTTGATTTCAAATTGCTACATGTGTATTTAGAAGTAAGAGCACAACTTTTGGAAGATGTCACAAACTTACACCAACAGTTGGTGCGCCAAATTAGTACACAATTCGCTTGATCAAATTGCCTTCCACAATCAAACACCAAATACATGTCAAGCATTTATTTAGAAGGAAACAAATAGGGAATTTCAGAAGACGTGGACAATGGAAATGCGACTAAATGCAACATCGCGCACTCGGTTCTTTCACAAACACTCGCAATAAACACAGAATGGTATGAAAAATCAGCCATTAAATCAATCAAAACTGGAACAGGGAGGTTAATTAGACAGATTCCATATTCATATGTAAAATTCCAAACAAGCCTAATACCAATGTTCAAACTTAATTAGGTAGACAACACCAATTTCATGAAATCAAAAACTATGACATACACAGAACACAACTTCTTGAATGTTTTTTCACAAAAGTAAAGATCGATCTGTACATCGCCAAACATACAATCAACAGGGACTCAAAAGAATTTCTCAAATCAAGCTAACAGAAACAATCAACAGGGACTCGAGAGCATTTCTCAAATCAAGCTAACAGAAACAATCTCCAAATATTCCAAGAAGATCACAAACAATAACATCAATATTTCATACCTAAAATGACTACAAAGATCAACCGAACTGATTTACGCACAACGAGACATGCTTCAAAATGTTGGAACGACTAAACTGGTTCAACAAACACAGAAAGAACATCTAGTGAGAGTCTAACAGCTTAAAGCTGACACGAACATGCCGAAACACTTATGAAAATTGCAAGCAAGTCGTCACTGATTTCATGATTCCTCCAATAACTACGTGACCATGCCGAACTCGAATCGATCATATCAAACATAAGCGTTCAGATCTGAAGTGAAATATTAAAACACAGAAACAAAGTCATGTAAGGCACAGAAACGCATTCATATCCAACCTTAGTTAACCCATACACTCAAAATTCAAACACTCCTCAAATCTGTTGGACCTATGGCTCTGACCATACTGGGATTAACACCATTAACAAGAATGAGAGGGAAAGAAGTGAACCTGAAGCTGCGAAATTCTTCAATTAAATTCGTTTGGAATTGAATACAAACGAATCCAGTACTGAAATTGGAAGTAACAGCAGCTGAGAAAAACGGAGACCAACAACCGCGAACAAACCTCGATCGGCAACTCTAGCACTCAAACAAACTCCATCTTTGAGACCAAAATCAAGAGAACAGAAATCTTAGCTCTCAGAAGCAGGGGTCGTTGGCTGGTGTGTTCGGCGCTGCTGTTCTAGCAGCTGGTGGAGGTGGGCGAGAGTGATGGCTGATTTGGAGGTTGCCGGATTTCCGGCGAAGCTGGGTGGCGTCGCTGCTTCTGGTGAGTGAAGGTTGGTCGATTTGGTGGGGTGGAGTCGGCGATTTTGTGTGTGTTCTGGTCGCCGGTTTCCTTCGCAGGGGTGTTGGAATGGCCTTGTGAAGATGAAAAGAGAGAAGTCCGCTGGTGAAGTTTGGTATTGTAGGTTAATTAAAATGTGTATTACCAAGGTAGGATTTGGCCATACATACCAAATTTGTATTTAAAAATACTTGGGTGAAGTTTGGTTTGAAGTGAAAATATGTTCGGCATATATTTTTAAAAAAATATGTATATAATTCCAAATTTTGGGATATTGATCCAAAATCAGTTCAATAGCTCATTTTGGAATTTGAAATTTGTGATTTGGCCAAAATATGAGCAAAATTTATGGCCAAACATGAGTTTTAAAAATAAATTTCAAATTTATTTAGGCAAAACTCATGGCCAAACGGGGAGTAGGTCATACGGTATTGGGCTTGGGTTATTGGGCTAGATCCGAATTGTCAAAATAGCACGGTATAGCCAGTTTTCGCACTGGTCAATCAAAAATAGCCGGCGTTTACCAAGTCAATGAAAAATAGCCACTATTTTGCTGCAACAGAGACCGGTCCCGTATAATATACGGGAGTTCGGTGCATTTGTGTACGAACTCCAGCATATTATGTTGGACTGGTATACTTTGTTGGCTCGTGTATAATATACGGGAGACTGGAGTACCGATGCTTAAAACTCCAGTATATTATACTGGACATTTATACTTGCTGGAACTCCAGTGTATTATGCGGGAGTTCCAGCATAATTATATTTGAACTCCCGCATATTATACGGGAGTTCCAGCATAGTTATCCTGGAACTCTCGTATAATATGCGGGAGTTCAAGCATACTTATGCTGGAACTCCCGTATAATATGCGGGCATATTTTCGGATTTTGAACAGTGTTTTCGTTCGGATTTATCTTTACATGAAAAGTGACCAAATTTCGATTACTTTTGAAACTGGGCTATTTTTGAATGACCAGTTATAAATCTGGCTATTTTTAAATTTCTCCCATCCGAATTGGGTCCTAAAATTGGGCTCTAACACCATTAAAATTGTGGTTCAAAAACTTAGTTAACTCCCTTTAATTTAAGATAAAAATACTACACAATGCAAAAACTAATTCTAATTAATTAAACTAAACTATATTAAAACATGAAATTACTTTTTGTATTTTCAAGATTATATAAAGATAATACTAACAAGTAGTAGTCCTAGTAGTAATTCTCGCTAGAAAAAGAAACTCCAACTTCTCTCTATAATGCATTCCCATTCCCTTGAGAAACAAGAGACTATTCCTCCAAAACCACCACATTTAATTCAACAACTTCACTTACCAAATAATCTGGAAAGACCAACATCCTTCAAGATAAGCTATTAAAATCTAACCTAACAATTTTCACTCCTTCCATAGACCATGATGATATGCTTGACTCAACAAAGGTAGTGGAAGACACAAAAGTAATGCATAATCCAGGGACTACTCTAGGTGAAGCTATACAAATCTCTCTTTCATTGAAAGATAGACAACGTATCTATGAGCCATGGAAATACTCTATTATAATCAAGTTAGTAGGGAAACATATGTTACACCATTACCTAAAGAGTAAGATTCAATATCTATGAAAACCAACGGAGGACTTCTCTTTAATTGGCCTTGGTGAGGACTATTACATCATCAAATTCACAAAGAAAGAAAACATGGAGAAAGCTATTCACCTAGGGCCATGGTTCATAAATGGTCATTTCCTATCTATCTCCAAATGGAAACCAAATTGTCACGACCCCAGTTCGCCCTCCGTGAACATGTTGTGACGGCACCTAATCTCGACGACTAGGTAAGCCTAACAATGCGGAAAATAACTAACTTGCGAAAAAAAATAATCAAACCGAACAACTGGAAGAAAATAGTATATAAGATGTCGCTCGACATGTATAACTCAACATCACTGAAACCTACAATTTTATCCCAAAATCCGGAAATTCACGATAACACAAGCTAAAAGGAATACAGTAAAGTACTCTAATCTCCAGAAATGTCTACATCAATAGTATGATAGAAGGGCTAACACTACAGATAGAGTAAAGAAGGAGACTCTTCGGCCTGCGAACGCGACAGATGTACCTCGAAGTCTCCAAAATGCTCCCTGCCTTAAGGAATCAATTAGTGTTGCTATACACAAAACCTCGCCCCTCGGGCCTTATTCTCGTTCATGGTCAGCCATTGTTACCTGACCGCACGGTGTAATTCCTGGTCAATCGCTGTTACCTGACCAAACGCATAATAAAGTGCCATTATTACCACTGTCTGAAAGTTATCCTCTTTAGGAGTGATCAGATAATACCATAACAGCAGTTAGATATCTCAAGAAATATCGCAAACAACAAATAATGAACAAATGCATGAATGCAATGCAATGCATATGATGGTACATTCCAGTACCCACTGCGGCATGTAGCCCGAGCCACCCATATTTATTTATCATCGACGGTACTCACTGGGGGTGTGTACAGACTCTGGAGGGGCTCCTACAACCCAAGCGCAATATCAAGCCATCTCGTGGCATCAATTAATTCCTGGTCAGTCATTGTTACCTGACCAATTTACATCATACAGTGTCATCGTTACCACTATTTCAAGTCACATCATACAGTGTCATTGTTAACACTGTTTCAAATCACTACTGCGGCACGCAGCCCGATCCATGCTCAGTCCAGGAATCATTATAAGCCCTTTGGGCATTTATAAAATAGTAGTTCTCAGCCCGAATTATCATTTAAAATATCACTTGAGTTTTCAAAACTTAGGAGTATGGCTGAGTTTGCAAAACAGTATTTAAAACCTTGGACTGGAACCAAATGATATGCAAAATATGCTAAAACAGTAATATCAATTCCCGAAGGATTCACATAGTTGGCACGAAGCCCAAACATGGCAATCAGCCCAAATTATGACGATAACATATAGTTTCAGTCAAATACGCGATAAAAATCAACAACCGGGACGGACCAAGTAATAATCCCCAACGGTGCTCTACCCCACGCTTATATCCGGCGTGCAAGTCACCTCAATACAGCACTATGATGTGCAAATCCGGGGTTTCAAACCCTCAGGATATCATTTACAAGTATTACTCACCTCGAACCGGCGAAATCTCTAGCTCGCGACGCCTTTGCCCCTCAAATCGGCCTCCACGCACGTTGCATCAAACCAAAAACAGAGTGAATACTTCACAACATGCGAGGGGAACAATAGCCAATCGAAAACAAATCGAGAAATAGCAAAAATCTCGAAACTAGCAAAACCCGAGCCCGGGGCCCACTTATCAAAAAATTATAAAATTCACATCACCGGATTCCACATCTCGCCACGAGTCTATATATATCAAATTTACCAAAATCGGAGCTCAAATGGTCCCTCAAACTCCAGAATTTCATTCTCTCAAGTTTCAAGCCCTAATCTCCATTTTTTACTTCTAATTTCCTTGATTTTTCACCCTTAATTCATGTAATAACACATAGGATTAGGTTTTAGGCTTAGAAGTCCTTACCTCAATGAAGTCCCTTGATTCCCTCTCCAAAAGTCGCACCAAAACCTCCAAGTACGAAGTGAAAATATTGGGTTCTTTCAGAAATTCGCGAAGATGGAATTAAATATAGCTGACCAGGCAATTCCGCTTCTGTGGTACTAATGTCACTTCTGCGACCTCCGCATCTGCGGTCCGTGTCTGCTTCTGCGGACATTCACTTAAGGGCCTTGACCGCTTCTGCGGCCCAAATTTCGTACCAACGGGACCGCTTATGCAGTCCAAACTTCTGCTTCTCTGGAACCTGACATGGACCAATTTACGCTTTTGCGCCTTCCCTCTCGCTTCTGCGAGACCACACCTGCGGTCCCATAACCGCAGGTGCGAAACCAACAGATACCAGCAACCTCAACATGCAACAAACTTCAAAAACTCTCTGTTTAACCACCCGAACTCACCCCGAGGCCCCCGGGACCTCAACCAAAAGCACCAACATGCCTTAAAACATTACCCAAACTTGTTCCAATCATCACAACACATCAAACAACACTAAAATCATCAAGTCTCATCGGATTCAAGCCTAAGTTCTTTAAAAACTTTCGAAACACGCATTCGATCAAAAACGCAACCAAACGACGTCCGAATGACCTGAAATTTTGCAGACACATCACAATTCACATATCGAAGCTACAGCAACTCTCAGAATTCCATCACGACCCTCGGATCGAAATCTCACCTAGCAACCGGAATTCGCCAAACTACTAACTTTGGCAATTCAAGCCTAATTCTACATCGGACCTCCAAAATCAATTCCGATCGCACTCTTAGGTCACCAATCATCCCCCGAAGCTAACCAAATCACCGGAAATCACATCCGAGCCCTATAACTCGTAAGTCAACATCCGGTTGACTTTTCCAACTTAAGCCTTCCTTAAAGAGACTAAGTGTCTCATTTCTTATCAAAACCAATCCAAATCAACTCTAACACACCACATAACGATAACGAAACATGAAGAAGCATAGAATGGGGGAAACAGAGCGGTAACTCATGAGACGACGGATCAGGTCATCACATCCTCCCCAGCATAAACAAACGCTCATCCTCGAGCGTACCCAGAGTTGTCCTAGAAACCAACCAATAGCTGAATGACCTTACCAAGCATATACCCAGGGTGATCCCACGTCACCCTATCTCGCATAGGTCCGATAACAAAATATAGCTAAAATTTCACAGTCCATCTAAACCATAACCGTAGAACCACATTGCACTTTCCGAAATCATACACAAGATGAGAAATTCACATCTATACTCAGAATAAGCCCGAACCAGTTGTAATTGCCCATATCTGTACCCTCAGGTGAAATCATATGACATACCACATAATCCAAACACTCGAAACTATAACTTCTATTCACAACAGTTGCCCACAACAACCAAATATCGATAGAAAACCTTTTATTAGCTAAAGTTTTTTTCCAACGCCTTCATATACGGCCAACGACGATTGAAACACGCGATAAACCGTAACCATTCCTTAGATCAACCATTCATGAAGCCACTTCCCTTTTTACTAATACCACAACAGATTTTCGAGCCGAATCTCGATATTATCCTTCCAACAAGCTAAAATGAAATATGTTCATATTCATTAATGACCCTAACGATCACCTCTAATCCAACACGCCACTCTGGTGATATGACATCTCAACACAGGCCTAAGCCACAACTTGCATAATACACACACCAATAAGAAACGATCTGAACATACTCAAATCATGACAAATGACTCAAACGAAAGAGTTGTACCTCAAGTTCATCAATACCATTACAACATAAGACTGAGACCCCATCTCACATCATGAAAATATATAATACCCGAATCTACCTCGAAAGGTCATAACTTCACGTAGCCTCGCTACAATGCGCGATCCTATCCAAACACTGTTACACATGAAGCACCTCAAGACACTGTGATCAAAAATCGACAACCACACACAATTTGATGTCGGAAACCAAAGCAATTCATTCCACCCACGGTGAAACAAATAACATACGACACGCAACCCAATAGGTCATAGCCAACACTCAATTACTCTTCCCGCTCGACTTTCTCTATGCATCCTCAATAGAACCGCACCACATGTGCCCATATCCCACAAATCATAATGCCTCACAGCACAGAAAAGCAACTCATAGATCTCCCCAGATCACTAACAAGCTCAATAACGATAGATTCTACTATTCCTCAACAATACAACTCAGGGTCAACCAAGCTAACTCAAGCTAAATGCGTAGCCATATCGGCCTACCAACGAACTCAATACCAAGAAGCCTGAAACTGTTTCTTCCACTGCTATAACTCCTTCCAGAGCCGTACGATACGGTGCACGGCACCAAATAAATACCGAGATCCACAATCTCGCCCGGCGACATACCCGACCACAAGAAATGCATCCAAAAAAGTCCCTCAATACTGGAACTGAATCAATGGTAGAAACCTCTGCACTGACATCCATCATGAAGGCCCAATCAAGAACGCCAATCCTTTCTAGCCATCCGTTGGTCCTTGAAAATATAAACCACTCTATTAGAACATAATCTAATGCACCTCGCCACGCAACCTGTGGCATTTTCCGACATAGCCCATAGCACAATAGTCTAGAATAACCCCACACTAAGACAACCAGCCTGAATTTCAACATCACATCCAAAATCTAACATATCAGCAAATAAAGATCTACTCTAGCCTCCAAATCCTAATTGCCACTAAACGGTGCCGAATACACACGATCCACAACCACGACATAGACTATATCTGAGAACTCCCAGTCTCCAACTCCATATAACACATGAATCACTATACCTGATCCCACATTCCGCCGTATGAATACATATCACACATCAAGTTCCCATTCATTCCATGAAAGATATTCTAAAATTTCCCTGTGCCATCAACAAACTCAAATATCAGCAGTCGATCTATTAAGAAAATGCTGCAACACAACCGAAATGTCATGAACTTAATCATATTGCCCTTTTTCTAAGACATATTCCCTCGCCAAATCACTATGATTAGCAATACCATTTCCTTAGTCATATGAAGATCGATTCTTTAATCACCTGCAGCTGCCCGTGCTACTTAAGAATTTAATGACTTTCCATTATGAACTGAACCGTAACCTTAAACACAAATCCCAATCCTCCACAACATATTGCATATACCATACCACATTAGTATAACATGAGAACTCCATCTCCCTTCCTAACCACAAACACCTACGTACTCCATTAGTCAAGAACTCTCTATCAATCCCGTCTAGAAAAGAAATCATTACACATTCCATGCTTCGCATGCCCATAGACAATATCTACGTCTCCAAACCACAGTATAACTCAACCAGAACTTCCTCCCAATTCCATTGTACAAGCTAAACTGCCAGGACTAAATTCTTCTACCCGAACCAAGCTAAACAAGCTGTCAAAACTCAAGAGCCTTGCCACACGATACCTGTAAAAGCTCATTACCTTGAACACATACGAAGAATTAATCATATCTTTACTATACGATTCGGTCTACTATCACACTATTCCATCTGTCTAATATCCCCCCTGATGCATCATCAACTTGATATTTCTCCCTAGCCGTAGCATCACAATGCCTCATTCCAGGCTTACCACACGAGACTTGAACATGAGACGACACTGACTAAGAGCCTATGCAGCAGTACCTGGATCTGCACATGAAAAACATGCGCAGAAAGGGCATAAGTACACCACAGCGGTACTCAGTAAGTGCCAAGCCTAACCTCAGTTGGGTAGTGTCGGGGAAGGTCAGGGCCCTACTAAGGTAAATATATATAAAGTGACAAGACAAGGCAATAAATAGTAAAATTGAGAGTCGATAAATAAGATCTACACATCATAACAATAATGCAATAATGGAAACAAAGATAAAGGCAAACTACAAGGAAATACCCCTCACAGCAAGATAAATAATCGGGATCTCTTGGTATCCTCAATATACACTATAGGGATCTCTTGGTATCCCGAGGATCTCTTGGTATCCTCAATACATATGCCAGGGATCTCTTGGTATCCCGAGGATCTCTTGGTATACTCAATATATGTGCCAGGGATCTCTTGGTATCCTGCAACTCAATCCATATCATAATTACGCACAGGGGATTTCCCGGTATGCCGCCCCGTAGTCCCCATTTAAAACACACAACAGCAGCTCAAATACATCAAAATAAATACTAAGTCCGTAATAAGTAAACAGTACATTCTAGCCTAACATGCTTCACGCAATGCAATTAAGGCAGTTTAAGCAAATAGGCAATTAATCCAACTAAGCATACTCTTCTAAACTAACACAGGCTATATTTGCGATTAGAATAAAGCAAGTAAGAAAAGAACTCAGTTTAAGTACTTAAAGTAAAACCAAATTTCCAACAATTAGCTCAAGTACGTGCTCGTCACCTCATGTACAAGGCATTCAATTACGAAATATCATATCCTAAGGGGAAAGGGTCTACCACACAAGGTTAGACAAGCAACTTACCTCGAACCGGCTCAAAGTCAACTAGAAACCACGCCTTTGCCACGAGCATCTGACTTCAAATGCCACGAATCTATTCAATTTAATTACATAATGTAAATAACATCTCAAGCAACTAATTTTATAATTTAATTCAAAGCTAAGACGCGAAATTAGTTGAAATAATCAAAATGCCCCTCAGGCTAATGTCTCGAAATCGAGTGAAATTAATATTTTTAGAATCCTCAAACTCACACGAGTCTAACCATATAAAAATCTCTCAAATCGGATGTCGAAATCCCCATCAAAACATAATAATTTGGCCTATGAAGTTTTATCAAATTTTCTTTCAAAATCCGAAATTAAAGGAGGAATTCATGCTTAGATTAGTGGGTTACAAGCAAAAAGGAGTTTAGAATCGTTACCCAAATCGATATCTCTAAAAAACCCTCAAAATCTCGCTCAAATCCGAGCTCCCAAGTTTGAGTTTTGGTAAAAATAGCTAAACCCACATTTTTGAAATGTTATATCTGCCCAGGTATTTAATGCATCGTGAACGTGGAGGAAGTCTCGCATTCGCGAAGAAGAAAAATGAAGGCTGCTCAATTATGCTTCGCGAACGCGGAAGAGAAATTATTGACGCCCAGAAATTGCTCTTCCCGAACGCGAAGCAGGAGATGCGAACGCGAAGGGCGAACATTGCAAAGCTATGCGAATGCGGTCGAAGTCATACGAATGCGATGAGGAAAAATAGCCACAACCCTCAGTGCCAAATAATACTACGCGAACGCGAGGCTTCAATGCGAACGTGAAGAAAGAAAAAGGCAAAGCTCTGCGAACGCGGGGGCCTTAACGCGAACGCGAAGAAGGATAGGTCTGCAACAGACTTGAAGCAAAAATATGCAATTTTTAACAACTTAAAATGCTCTGTTAAGCATCCGAAACACACTCGAGGCCTGCGGGACCTCAACCAAACCTACGGATATATCCCATAACATCATTCAAACTTGTACCAATCCTTAAACTACCTAAAACATTGTCGGAAACTCGAATTAATCGAGGATTTAAGCCTAAGAGCTTCAAATTCCCTCAAAATACGCTTTCGATAAAAAAACCTAACTAAAACATGTCCGAATGACCTGAAATTTTGCACACGCATCCCAAATAAAGTGAAGGAGCTACGGCAACTTCCAGAATTCTATTCCGACCCTCAGATCAAAATCTCACTACCAGACCGGAAATTTTAAAATTCCAACTTTCAGCATTTCAAGCCTAAATTAGCAATGGACCTCCAAAACACATTCCGAACACGCTCCCAACCCCAATATCACCTAACGGAGCTAATGGAACCATCGGATTTCCATTTCGAGGCCGTCTTCATACTGTTCTGACTACGGACTACTTTCCAACACTTAAGCTCTCATTTAGGGACTAAGTGTCCCAAAACTCTCTAAAACCCAAAACCGAACATCCTAGCAAACCAAAATAGCAGAAATGAACTTGGGGGAAGCAGTTAGTAGGGGATTGATGCATTAATTCTTAAGACGACCGGCCGGGTCGTCACACAAATTTTGTGGCTAGAAATGAAAAACTAACTACCTCAGCAGTTTGGTTAAGGCTGCCCTAATTACCAACGGAATTCTACGATGGTAAAATCATAGCAAACATTGGTAATGAAATAGGACGCCTTCTGAAAATTGACACATGCACCTCAATAACCCTAAGAGGTCAATATGCAAGGATTTGAGTTGAAATCCCTTTAGAAATTCCAGTTCAATCCTTCCTATTTGTTGGAAACCACAAACATGATATACTCTATGAAGGGGAGGATTTTCTTTGCAAAAATTGGGGTCGTTTTGGTCACACACTATGACAATGCACCTGTATCAAAATGCAAAGCTTGGATCCTCACCATGCAAGACAAGAACATCAACAAGTAGCTACAAAAGATGTTTGTGACTCTGAATGGAAAACAGTTTCCTTCAATAAGAAGAAGAAACAAAGCAAAAAAATTCCAAGCCAACTGCCCACCGTCCATGCAAAAGGCAACCAAGGTCTAGGTATTCCTATTAATTTATTCAATGGAAGAACAGGTAAGTTTTTGTTTACTCAAACTCTTAAATATAAAACTAAAAATTATATTTCTAATAATGAAATTCCTCCTACCAATACCCATCCAGACCCGACTATTGATCAAACTACCTCTTAAGTGAAAAACCACCTTTTAGAAGAGAGACAAACGTTTTTGCCACAAATCACTATGGATAATTTCAATTTTATTAGTGAAAATAATCTTAATCAATTAAATAATGACTTGGATCTGGACACACAAGATACTTACATCCAAGACTCCATTGTGGCATCTTATATTGCCAACTCCTTAGTGAAAACCAATGCCATGCAAAATGATTCTAGTATGGACGAATCTACCCCTACCACTAATCCTACCCCTACTGCACCAAACCCTTTCCTTAATCCGAAATCTCCCCAAAATCTTTTGTTATCTAAAGAATCTACCCAAAATCCCTCCCTAAGATATGACAAGATCTCCCCCTCCATGCATGTTGGCCAAATGACAATGACCATAGAAGAAAGTAGCCAAATGGACATTCTTATTGGTAATCCCGCGCCAAATTCCAGTGCAATAAATTCAACTTCTTTTATCCAAAATGCCAAGAGTTCCTTCAACCCTAAGAAGAAGAACTCGACCACCAAATCCTAAGATAATGACACCCTCTCAACATGGAAAAGATTCCCGCCTCCATCCCTACGAACAACCCCAAATTATTTACGCTCAACCTCCCCAAGCCCAAGATTATCAACCCACGAGTTGGATGGAGTTAGGGATCATGGGCCATGCACTCTCGTTCACAGTGCCAATCAACGGCCAAGAAGTGTGATCTTGCACAATACTCAATATCTAGCTCAACTTATCATAGAGGGAATGAGATGGCAATGAACAATTATCTCAACCAAGTATGGCTCAATAATATCATTCATCCCATATCTCCATCATTGAACCCTCAAATGGCTCAAATGATGAGAGAACAATCGAATATGCCTCCTCAATTCAACCCCATGAACCCTTTAAATGCACCACTGGACCTCCCCTTCTTTCCAATAGAGATGTATACCCACCTAAACCCCATCTTTCTCCCTTGGGATGTCAATCTGGGGAGCCAAGGGACAGTACCCCCCACCCACCACCTATAGCACCCCCACCGCAATAAAAAGAAGACCCCATACTAGGGCCAGTGGAGGCAGAGATAGAGGAGGACGATGTCCCCTTAAATTGTAAGGCCCCGGAAAATTTTGCTCGGCGATATAGGATTTCGGGGTGCCACGTAGGCTTATTATAATATTTTATGTGCTATTAACATGGTGGACATCAATTATACTTGTTAAATAAGTGTACAAGTCTTGTGGTAAGTAAATTGGGGTCCAAGGAAGGGCCTAAGTCCAAGCCAAGCTGGAAAATTTCATAATAGACGAAAGTTGCAATGAGTGCACACAAGACCTCACTTTGGATAATCATATATCTAGTTATATAAGGATTTGTGTGATGAACAACCTATCAAATTAAATCCCTTTGATTCTAGTTTCCAACGCATCAAACCGTTCGTCATTTAGAGGTGTATACAGAAAGTTATGGCCATTTTCGTGTCCCTTCCATCGCCAGCGCCGGGCACTAGCCGTGGTGCCATGAATTTTGAGCTACTGGAATCAGAGCCACAGGCAGTGCCCAGTGCCACCTGTGGCGCCCAAAACAGCCTATAATACTTATTTCGGGGTTCATTTTTACCCATTTATTTTGGACGAACTTTGAGGTCTTCTTTCACCCTCTCAAGACCTTCGATTCCCCCAATCTTCAAGGTAAGCAATCTTCATTATTTTGGTGTGAAATTCCATCATTCCTACACTAGTATTGATGAAATCTTATCATAAAACACATAGATTTTCAAGAAATTCCTTCAAGAACTCAAAAGAGGGTTTTGCAAGATTTCTTCCAAAAGGTAAATCCTACACCTTAGACTTACATATATGGATATATTATGGGAATATGAGTATGAATAAAGTATTACAACTTATGGTATGGTGATTGGAAGCCATAAATTCCCAATATAAATACATAATTATTGTAGAGATTGAAAGCTGAATATTTGATAGAATTTTGTTGGTTGGGTGTGAATGGTTGATCACACATGTGATGTTAGGAGTATAAATTGTTAAAGAAGAATAGTGGGATGAATTGTTGGTTAATGGTGATAGTTGGATGAATCAATACTATAGTCATGAGGTGTAAATATCTATACCTACAAGGTATTTGATAATATGCCTAATTGGCTTAAGTTATGGAATTTGTTACTAATATTGGTTCCATTGAATGTTGTATTATAGATTGAAGTTGCTTAAGTGTATTGGATCATTGTAGTATCATTAAGTGGCGAATTTGAGGTATGTATGGCTAAAACTCCCTCTTCTTAGAAATTGAGCTCCCATGGAGTCGCTACGTATGATTGTAAGTCCGGAATTTGATTTATGTAATATTCATTATTTCAAAGGATTTGGGTGTTGCAAGAATATATGTGAAGGATGTACTTTAATGTGTTTAATATGTTATTCTTGGTAAATGAGGATATGTGAAAAATGGGACTATGTGCTAAAATGCCTAGACTTCAAGTCAAGTTTAAATTGAGATTGAGTTGCATATCTTATGCCAAACTATGTGAAATCATCTATGTGTAGAAATGTTTAAAGTAATCAACTGAATTTGGGAAATAGAGTGTGGCCAATTTGCCGAGAACTTGAATTATAATTGTATAATGTCATGATTGAAAAAGAAGTATTCAAGAATGATTGGGGTAATTATTTGCTTATGCCTTTAAAATGTGTTTTTATTGCAGGTTGGTGTACCACCTCTATTGATTTGGAAGAGCCCCTAGTGTTTAAAGTTCCATTATCGATAAACATGAGGTGTATGATCTTTGAGATATTGTATATGCCGAGGATTCATGGTTCCTCTCATGTGTACTTGAAATCTTGAATTGAATGGCTTGTTGTTGAAATTGATATTGATGTGAAATATGTGGAGATGATATGAAATGTGGGAAATAAGAGATTGAGTTATGAAATATGGCCTAGTGCCAAGTATGTTGTAAAGATTATGGCCCCATGTGCCGATTAATTGATATGTGGAACCAATGGACAGGCTACGAAACGCATAGGTGTATAATATAATATGCTGACCTTATGGACGGGCTATGAAATGCATAGGGGTATAATATAAAATGTGGAACCTATGGACGGGCTATGAAACACATAGGTGTATAATATAATATGTGGGATCTACGGACGGGCTATGAAACGCATAGGTGTATAATATAATATGTGGGATCTACGGACGGGCTATGAAACGCATAGGTGTATAATATAATATGTGGGATCTACGGACGGGCTATGAAACGCATAGGTGTATAATATAATATGTGGGATCTACGGACGGGCTATGAAACGCATAGGTGTATAATATAATATGTGGGATCTACGGACGGGCTATGAAACGCATAGGTGTATAATATAATATGTGGGATCTACGGACGGGCTATGAAACGCATAGGTGTATAATATAATATGTGGGATCTACGGACGGGCTATGAAACGCATAGGTGTATAATATAATATGTGGGATCTACGGACGGGCTATGAAACGCATAGGTGTATAATATAATATGTGGGATCTACGGACGGGCTATGAAACGCATAGGTGTATAATATAATATGTGGGATCTACGGACGGGCTATGAAACGCATAGGTGTATAATATAATATGTGGGATCTACGGACGGGCTATGAAACGCATAGGTGTATAATATAATATGTGGGATCTACGGACGGGCTATGAAACGCATAGGTGTATAATATAATATGTGGGATCTACGGACGGGCTATGAAACGCATAGGTGTATAATATAATATGTGGGATCTACGGACGGGCTATGAAACGCATAGGTGTATAATATAATATGTGGGATCTACGGACGGGCTATGAAACGCATAGGTGTATAATATAATATGTGGGATCTACGGACGGGCTATGAAACGCATAGGTGTATAATATAATATGTGGGATCTACGGACGGGCTATGAAACGCATAGGTGTATAATATAATATGTGGGATCTACGGACGGGCTATGAAACGCATAGGTGTATAATATAATATGTGGGATCTACGGACGGGCTATGAAACGCATAGGTGTATAATATAATATGTGGGATCTACGGACGGGCTATGAAACGCATAGGTGTATAATATAATATGTGGGATCTACGGACGGGCTATGAAACGCATAGGTGTATAATATAATATGTGGGATCTACGGACGGGCTATGAAACGCATAGGTGTATAATATAATATGTGGGATCTACGGACGGGCTATGAAACGCATAGGTGTATAATATAATATGTGGGATCTACGGACGGGCTATGAAACGCATAGGTGTATAATATAATATGTGGGATCTACGGACGGGCTATGAAACGCATAGGTGTATAATATAATATGTGGGATCTACGGACGGGCTATGAAACGCATAGGTGTATAATATAATATGTGGGATCTACGGACGGGCTATGAAACGCATAGGTGTATAATATAATATGTGGGACCTATGGACGGGCTATGAAACACATAGGTGTATAATATGATATGTGGGACCTATGAATGGGCTATGAAACACATAGGTGTATAATATAATATGTGGAACCTATGGACGGGCTATGAAACACATAGGTGTATAATACAATATGATGTGTGAACCCTATGGACAGGCTATGAAACACAACCTAAAGGTATGGAAATTATGTGAAAGCTATGTAATCCCTTTTATTTGATAATGTTATGATCATTTAAAGTGTTTGAGTTTCACTTGTGATTTCTTTATTCTTGTTTGATAGTTCTTTCTAATTAGATGGTGTTTAGTTATACATACTAGTGCTATTCAATGGCACTAACGTCCCCTTTACCGGGGGCGCTACATTCGTGTTATGATTGTAGGTAGTTCCATAGCTGGCAGTGTTGATCGCAGCCAGTGACGCATCTTTCTTTCAGCTAAATTGGTGAGCCCCACTTCATTTCAGGGTTCTGTACGATTGTTTATCATGTACTTTGTATTTAGAGGTATAGCCGGAGCCTTGTTACTCGCATTTCCATATTATTCTTCAGTTATATTTAGAGGCTCCATAGACAGGTTGTGGGTGGTGTTTTGTATTGGGAACTAAAGTAGAAATATCGATGTTTTACAAAGATTTGTAAACTTGCAATATCTTGATAATCATGTTTTAAGCTTCTAATGGAAATAAAGTGGAAGTTGTTCATGAAATACTTACTAAGTATGATCGATGGAGTCCATCTCCTATTTATTCATGAATTAGTTTAGGTAGAATGAAACATAACAGGCTTGCTCAGTCGGGTTTACTCGGTTGAGCGCCGGTCGCGCTCCTCGGATTTTGGGGCGTGACAAACTTAAAAAAATTTGGGAGTTAGTCAAAATTTAGGGACTTGAGGTAGGATAGAAAATAAATATGTTATGTTGGGTGTTTGGGTCAGGCTCTACCTCTCATTCGAGGACGAATGATCCTAAGAGGGGGAGAATGTAAGGCCCCGAAAAATTTTGCTAGGCGATATAGGATTTCGGGGTGCCGCGTAGGCTTATTATAATATTTTATGAGCTATTAACATGGTTAACATCAATTGGACTTGGTAAATAAGTGTATAAGTCTTGTGGTAAGTAAATTGGGGTCCAAGGAAGGGCCTAAGTCCAAGCCAAGCTGGAAAATTTCATAATAGACTAAAGTTGCAAATGAGTGCGCACAAGACCTCATTTTGGACAATCATATCTCCAGTTATATAAGAATTTGTGTGATTAAAAACCTATCAAATTAAAGCCCTTTGATTCTAGTTTCCAACGCATCAAACCGCTCGTCATTTGGAAGTGTATACAGAAAGTTATGACCATTTTCGTGTCCCTTCCGTCGCCAGCGCCCTGGGTAGCGCCGGGCACTAGCCGTGGTGCTAGGAATTTTGAGCTACTGGAATCAGCGCCACCGGCAGTGCCCAGCGCCACCGGCGGCGCCCAACGCCACCGGCAGCGCCCAGCGCCACCTGTGGCGCCCGAAACAGCCTATAATACTCATTTCGGGGTTCATTCTTACCCATTTATTTTGGACGAACTTTGAGGTCTTCTTTCACCCTCTCAAGACCTTCAATTCCCCCAATCTTCAAGGTAAGCAATCTTCATTATCTTGGTGTGAAATTCCATCATTTCTACACTAGTATTGATGAAATCTTATCATAAAACACATAGATTTTCAAGAAATTCCTTCAAGAACTCAAAGGAGGGTGTCGACGCCCCCTTTTTCACCCCCCCTAAAGGGGCGGAATCGGGTTTACGACATTATGGACAAAAAAACTCTCGTTCTCTTTGGAGGAACCGGGTTATGGAATTCGAAGAGTCACCACCTAATGATTATAGTGCATTAGGACACTTTTTAGAGAAAAGAAAGGATTCGAAGGAAAACCAG
>MU710860.1:7529-81332 GCA_026770625.1 Nicotiana glauca | reverse complement strand
GTCCTTTAATTGGAAAAACTCTTTTTGTTTACACCCTTCGCGGGGTGTAAGCGCCGTAAAAAAGAGGTGTGACAGTACCCCAAAGGATTTTTAAAGGTGAAAACTCTAAGGCGACAAGCAAAACAATTAGGACTTTGCGCAAACAAGAACAGGAAGGAGTAGATAGAGGCTCAATTTTCATCCTCGAGTAAACATACAAGCAACATGACTCGAACATAATTAAGGCCTTTATTAATCAAAGTTCTGAAGTAGTATTTCTAAGTGACTATGCAAAAATAGACCACATTTTATACCCAGAAGTTATTATCTAGAAGTTGCCTAGGGACTCTTTTTAAAAGTTATCAGAATCAGAAGCGTTAATGACAGAGAGAGCTTCAGGGGAACACAATTTTGAAGATGCCCTAAGGCTTGCCTATATACAGATGTTGTGTCTATATTAATGCAGAAAACAAACAAGTTTTCTAAATAGACTCTTTTAATACCTGCAAGCGTGGTATCTAATGAGATTAATGCAATTTTGAAAGAACTTGTTTCAGAAAATAATTATTACTTAATAAAATCAATTTAGAAATGAACTAGGCATGATCAAGTTGACATTACAAGAAAAAAGGTCTTTAACGAAGGGATATTCGGTCGTTAAAAGACAAAATCCGATCGTTATTAGTCAATTACGACCACAAAAAGTCTTGTTGTCACCGATCGTTAAAGGCTCCGACGTTAAAAGTAAACGACCGGATTCTAGTCCGGTCGTTAACGAACCTTTAGTGACAATAAGAAATCCGGTCGTTATATCTTCTTTTAGCGTCCAAATTTCCCTTTGCTAATCATCATTTCCAGTCGTTATAAATGCTTTAAGCAACGAAAATTTCATTCATTAATTGTATACTACCTTCAATAACAATACTTCAATGACCAAATTTTCTTTCGCTAATCTTAGATTTTAATATTAAATATAATTACACAAAATTTATTTTTTTCCCCTACTGTTACCAAATGGTAATCATCATTTCAAATATACACATAAAAAATTGTCAATACTAATATAAAATATCATTGTTGATCACAAAAAACTAAAATATCACATTACAAAATATACATCCATTCAAATTGTATGACATATTTTTTGCAACTCCTAATGTAGTTGAACAATCTTCTTGATAATGTGATATGATCAACTAACTTCTACCATTGCCTATTCGGTAGGTGAAAATTTTCCACCATTCATGGCTCTATATCTGCAGAATAAATATCAAATGATTAGTAGACAAGAACTCCATCATAAATCCTGCAATTCAAATTAAGGACTAGCTTCAATGCTTACTGTTGCCTTGAAGTCTTACTGATGCCTACGTATAACTGGTGTAAAAGAACAAATATAGAAGTAACTTGTAGTTTAATTGAAATAAAAATTAGTTCATAAAAAGGTCAGAAGTATAGACAAATACATTCCATTTGAATTCAGAAATGATACAAAATCTCTGCCCATGAGCTGCCTAGTTTACTCACAAATAAATTCAAACTCAATTTAGACACAGTTTTGATGATTTCAGAAACTAAGGATCTTGCATTCCAACAACAACAATAAAAATCCTAGTATATTCCCACAAGTAGGATCTGGGGAGGGTAGTGCGTAGTCAGACCTTACCCCTACCTAGTGAAGGAAGGATCTTGCATTCCGATGATAACAATATTCATTTTGTCAATATGACCACAGAGGCCATCAAGGACTTGAAAAGATTCCTAGAAAGCATCTCGACACTACATGTTCTGACCATTACTTAAAGAACACAGTTTGAAGGAAAAACAACTACTACGACGATGACCTAGTGAAATTTCACTAGTGGGGTCTAGGGAGGATAGTGTATACGAAGACCTTACCCCTACCCCGAGGGGAAGAGAGGCTGTTTTCGAAAGACCCTCAGCTCAAGAAGACGAAAAAGAAAATGACATACCCAATCGAAGTGTACAATAGGTAAGCAAACAAGTTACTATTGCATTGCAATAACAAAGGTAACAAACATATTCACCCTTTACGATACTTTCGTAGGATGTCGAAGATACAAGAAAAGATATCAAATAAGACATGAGAAAAGAAAAACAAAACACCTTTGGCAGGATACTTGTTGAAACATTAGAATCATCCTCTTTTTGATAAGAAAGGATATCAATATAACATGTACTGTTAAGAACTCTCCTTATTGAATATCGTAGTTTGATCAGACAAAAAAATCTTGATTAATGCAGTAAACGGACCAATAGCCCTTTGTATTATAAGAGCATATTAGTGAGTAAATGACAACTTATTTGCAGATTTACAGAAAATCTCACGGTTAACCATCACATAACACATCATATTGGTATCCCATGTGAGCTTCATGTTAACATAACAGGTCTGCATACATGTGCATTAATATAGTGACTAACAAAAACCCGAATTATGTACTTAATATGTTGTTAAGTCCATAAGAAAGGAATTTCTAATTTGAGAATTCTATTAAGAAGAACCTCGTGGGTTCCATTGTTCACTGGATTTTGACAAATAAACTTTTTTCTTAAACATTTTCAATTTACATGCAACAATGAGGACAACAAATTAGCCCAAAATAACGCAATACCTTTGATGGTGAATGTGGTAAATTATCAGAAGCCTGAATCTTTGGTACAGAGGTGAAACTTCTGATGAATCCGTTGTCAATCATATTTCCCATAATTTTCTGTCCTAGTGTTTGACTAGGCTCAAGATCTTCTGGAACAGTAGGTTTCTCTAAAAAAAATTATATCATACATTGAATCGTGGGAAACGAAACAAAAACCAGTATGCTGCCTAACATAAAACATAATCAGTAAAACGAAATGTTAGTTACACTGTTGTATATCTTAAAATAAGACCACAGAATGTAAATAAATTACAGATGATCTGTATACACAACACAGAGCAGTACACCTAAATGTGCAACATAAATAATAGAGTATTTGTATGCAAAATACACTTCACAGTATACTTTCAACATGAGACGCCTAATCAAATTCCAATATTCGTTATGAACTGCAACATACAACAGAGGACATCAAGGACTTGAAAAGATTCCTAGAAAGTATCTCAAAACTACATATTCTGGCCATTACTTTAAGAACACAATTTGAAGGAAGGAAATAGATAATAAAAGACATAGAGATTTCTCCTACTTCAACAATAACCAATAACCAGTAACAAAAATACATAGCTTGGCATTCTTTCTTATCTTTTCTATTCTTCCATTATAAACAACACCCTTAATCTCTTTAATTCACCCAATCTCTTTAATGCCTCCAAATAATATATTCAGGGAGAATATCTTCAGCGATATTTTATTACATAAGAAAACTTCACAATACAATCACAACCAAACATTGCGAAGTGGTTGTCCTCAGAGCAGATGCTCTGTTCAAAATCAAACCCCACCCCTAAAGCAATCCGCTTTAGTATATACTCCCCTTAAATAGCATTCAGATAATGAACACACTATCTGTGAAGCAATAATACCATTCTATGTATATAGATCAATGAAATCACAAAGCGCATTAAATAAGAAGGTTTGCACTTCCTAAACAGGTATAGAGGAACGGGCCATATCCTTTTTGTTTACTGCAATGACAAAGGTGACATATGCTCATTTCCTTCTTCATCAGCTTTATAGCTTTATATTTCTCACAAATAGAACATATCTATAAAGAATATATACATAATTAAGTGTTTGCATTTTATGGTGAAAGCAGAAAACAAAAGCATGATGTTCAGAATGAACACTTAGTGAAATTATTATGTCCAATTTCAACACTACATTACGTTAAGTTTTGCTAACAGAAAATCCTTGAATTATAATCTCGTAAACTTACAAATTTTGTGAGAATAAAAGATATTATCGAGTTTCAACAGTATATTATACTAATACCACATTATTTTTTATCGTTTGCAAACACCATTCGAGGCATCAGAGTAGTATCTTGGTATGATTTCCCTGATATTGCTAAGAGTCTATTACTTTTTGATTGACAATATTGAGCATACTATTACATAAATTCTCATATGGTTAATGAAAAACATCCCCCCCCCCCCCCAAATTTCGGAATAAAATTTTCCTTTCTCGAGATAAATACAGTGCACTTGTAGGTGACACTGCCAACAAGAACGTCTTCGATAAACCCAATATGTTTGAAGTAATAAAAGTGTTAATATCAAAAAATATGAACAACAAATTAAAGGATCTACTCCTGCAAACTGATCAGTGGAAGTAATTGTATAATTGGAAAACATGTAATTCTAAGAAGAACACCAATATAATTGATAAATACTATCACAAAGAGAGATAATTGGAACAGTAATACTATCACAAAGAGAGATAATTGGTATAATAAAATAATACCCAATTCCACAGCAGTTACAATTGAAAGTTTAGCTGCTACCAGAAATATACCTTGATGAGAAGCAGAAACCCTAAGAGCACTTTAACAGAAACGGAAATCAGCCGCAGTGAGGAGTCCAATCCGTCTATGATTCTTCGTCAACTGCTCTAAGCTCTATAACTGTAAGTTTTGTGATCATTACAAACACATGAGATTTTTTTTTTCTTTCATTCGGGGGTGGCGACGAATGGCGGGTTGGGGAAAATCACAATAGAGAGAACGTGAGGGTCTTTTTGTTTTATTTAGGATTTGGGTATTTGTGGTGTGGGTGGGCGCATGGAGGGTTGGGAAAAGTAAGAGGGAAATCTTGGCGCCCTTTTTTTTTATTAATTTGTTTAGTTTAACGTCCGGATATTATACTTTTTTAAGGACCGGATCTTATCCCCTTGTTAATATCGAACTAAAAATCAACTTTAACGACCGAAATAAAATTTGGTCACTAAAAGTTCACTTATAACGACCAGATTCAGATCCCTTCGTTAGGAAATGGTCGTTAAAAGTTCTTTTTCTTGTAGTGTGACTTATTTAGAGTAAACTAGGTTGAAAAGTAGAATTTCGAATTTGGTTCCCTATAGGCATGATATCTATGTGTAATACTAATTTTAATGGTTTGCCAGCGGGGAAATATACATAAATACTCATTGTCCCAGAATCTGAATTAAGTCCTATAAGCATGGAATCTATTATTAATTTGATTTTTAAGACATGATTTTTTGGAACCTATAAACATGGTTTCTAAACATGACAAAATGCAGAACCTTATGAATATGATTTCTACTTGATGCAAACGACATTAGAAGTGAGATCTTATATGCACAATTTCTATTAGGCGAAGCAATCAGATTTAAAGAGTAAATCCCTATGTGCATTTTTTCTATTGGGCAAAGTGGACAAATTAAAAAATAAGATCCTAAGAGCAGGATTTCTACCCATATTACCCCGTAAAGCAGGTATCTACCCACGCTTTTTACTAAATACCGCAATATCTATTTACAAGTTATTACATACCAATTAATGAAATACATAAGCAAATAAAAATCAAAAAGCTATTCTATAGGGAGCCCTCAATTAGGCCTAGATTCCCCAAAGCTTCCAATGACCTCATATGCCGTAATTCCATAGACAATGACATAGTCTAGGTGCATCAAAGTTCCCTAAGGATCTCAAGGATCCCGGGCAGTGCTTACACCTAGACGTGGTAACCAAAATTGAACAAGTGCAGTGTGAAAGGGCCAGCCGCAGCATGCTAGAGTTCAGACGGTTCTCAAGAGGATCCCAAGGCAGTACACATACTAGAGGGGGCAGAACTTATTGACTAAGAGTAGAGTGAAAGTGATTTTAGTAAAAAACTATATAAAAGACGGCTTGTTTGAAAGTAGTTTAGTAAAGCAACAGACACTGTTTAAAGAAAAGGGCTGAAGAGATGAACACAAACACCTTAGGGCAGGTTTGCACATAGAAAATTCACATAACCAAGTAAACTTAGTAGTCACATACAAGGATCAAGGGAGTTTGGGAATACATAGGACACATAATTAAACAAAGACCTCAGAATTAGCATAGTCATGCCCAGAAGTAGCTAACTAGACATAATCACAAAATCAGACATAAAGAATAAACTCACATGCAGTGTAATAGGGATTTGGGGTCTTAATGGTGGTAAACATATAACAAGTAAGTGATAATTGGTGTATACATGCTCAGAAACAAACAGAAGGGGAAATATACCGATCTCAAGGTAGTGGGAGACATGCTAATAATGTAACTCTCAACTATAAGTTTCACAATAAAATCACAAATAGAAGCAAACTAGAAACAAGATGAACTGAAATAATAAGTGAATCGAAACTAGGACATACCAGTAAAGAGGATAGTGAGTAGAATGAAAGAATAAGGGAACATAAATGGTTAGCCTTGGCTTGCAGCCGGCTAACTTAGAGCAATAGCAAGTAGCACAAGAGAGAGAGCAGAAATTTTTAAGTGTGAGAGATAGTTTTTGAACCAAGTGTTCGTGTGTTTCTGTTAATGAGAGAGTGTGTATATAGTAGTTCGAAATTAGGTAAAAATAAGGCAACAATCATAGTACCATAGTAATTATGGAACCAAATACTAATTAGAATTAAATCAATGCAAGTACCCCTTTAATTAAGGGGTAATCAACCAACGGTAATAGGCATAAAAATGTTTAAGGAAAGAAATCAAGTAGAGCATCAGGTACATAATAGACAATTAGGGGTAAGTACATAGGGGTTCAATTAAGGAAACAATGAATGAAAAAATAGTAAAATATCGGTTCACCAAATAAGGTAAGAAAAAAAAATTAAGTTGCAGAATATGGAAATAATCGAAAATCATTATATTGGAAATCATGGAATCAAGGGATTCAAAATCACTGATTTAAGGAGAGTAACAAGTAAACAAGTTAAAATAATAAAGTTGAAAGTCTGCAGAGAAGTTTTCAAATCAAGCCAAGAAATAAGGAGTTCAGAGTCAAACAAAGAGAGAGAGTTTTAGCATATAAAAAGAGTGACATAGGAATAACCAATCACAAGAAGCATAGATGCCAAGGTTCACCAATCAAGATGAGCACAAACATATAGAGTTGATATAAGTTAAGCATAAGAAACTCAGTAGAAACACGTTTGAAGCGAGATAGTCTTAGAAACTCAAACAAGAATAGGCTAGTCACAAAATCAAATGAAGAAACATAGAAAAATTTGGGCTTTCAACATAGGCAAGTTGAAAAATTAGTAATCTTACAAAATCAGCCAAAATATGTAAGAAATAGAAGTTTAAACAATAAAAATCAGTTTAAACAAAGTTTTAAAAAGAGTTCCGAAAATCCTAATTTTAGAAGAATATGAAAACGCTTGAAATCACATGTTCTTGTAAGAAGTTCCAAGGATAGTGTAAAACATCAAAGAAACAAACTCTATTCTTTTTAAAACTGTAAAGATCTAGGAGATGTAGGTAGAAATCAGGGTTTCAGAAGAAACCCAAAGAGTGATGAAAGAACCTGTCAAGAATCTCAGGATCCTAACAAGTACAACATGATTTCGCTCAAAATCACACTGAAGTAGCCAAGAACAGACAAATGAAAAATCCTAGATGCAAGTCAGCGTGGCCCTGGGCCCTTGAAGACCTTAGCGAAGGCAAGTATAGCATTAGAGGAACCCCGAAGAAGACCGTAGAAGAGAGGTCGGCGGTTCAAAGAGCTAGGGTGGTTGAGTGGTTGAGAAAGGAGAGGAGATGAAGAATACAGAGGCGGCAGTCTCTGAATAATGAGCTAGGGTTAGGGGTCTTTAGAAATTAAAATGGTAAGGGCCAACACAGACCATTGATCTCTCATATCAACGGCCATGATTTAATTATTTTTGGGTCGGGTAGGCAGGTCTAGGGTTTTGGTCGGGTATTTCACTTAGGAATTAGGTTGGGGCTGGGTTTAAATTAAGGCTAAGATTGAAATGCAAATCTGGTTATATTTTAAATAGCTAATTTTTCCTATATAATTTATAATATATGATAAATAATTTCTAAAAAATAATTTCATGTACTAAAATGATTTAAAATAGATTTTCAAGATTTTAAAAATATAGAAGGTCGATTTTATGCATATAAATGTAATTAGACATTAATGGGGCTAATATTTCAATTTTATGCAATTTAGTTTTAATAATACAAAAATACAATTATAAAAATGAGTAAATCATCACAACAACAATTAGAAAAAATATTTAATGGGGTTTTATGGATAAAAATGGGGAAATAAATCAATTTAGACCCTTAAAATTATAGAAAAAAATAAAAATCTTATGCATGCTTATATATGTATATATATGCTATTGTGAAGGTATTTTTGCATGTTTAAAATATATAAGGAAAAATTGGGTATCAACAGTTGTCCATCTTTACCCGGGAAGGATGAAAGAGTTTTTGGGTAAAAAAATGATGGCCAATTTTGACCGAGCGAAATGGTTTAATAGATTAGGCCGCACCCTGGCTTCTGAGCTGCCTACATATCCTTGGTTTTATAGGAATCAGGGCATATGTAGTTTAGGAGTCATCAGCGAAGTATACCGGTGATGTTTTAGAAGAACAAACACAACATATAGGGTTGGACGAATAAGAGACTAACAGGAATGATGAGGTTTGATATGGCTGGGAAAACTGGAGCGAGATTGCTCCTGCTGGGATAGTCTTTGCTCGCCGGGTTACTTGAAAATAAATTATACAAGCATATATTGCTTAATTTAAATATGACACAAATTCCTGTTGGACCGTGAATGTTGTCTTTGGACGGTTACGAATGGTGTCCTTAGACCATGATGTCCTGGGCCATGGATTGTTTGATGCAGGATTCGCAGGCCTTGAAATGTTGTTCTTGGGCTATGAGGATGGTGCCTCCAAACCATGACGCCTTTGAATAATGATGTGCAAAAGATTGAAAGAGATCCTCAGGTCATGGCATGGTGTTCTCGGCCATTACGATGGTGCCTCTGAACTATGACGCCTTTGGATGAGTTGGCAATATTTCAGCCCACGAAGGATGCCGTAGTATATTGCGGACAAGACTGAGCTTAGTCTTACGAATTTGAGGGGCAGAGCTTAGCCCATAAGAAAAGTGAGATAAATAGTGCTTGAGGTAGCACTTAGTTTCAAAGAAAATTAGAGGCACAACATAACCTAGAAAGGCAGGAAAGCAGCCTTATGCAAAGATGTAAATGCAGATAGAGGTAGAGCTTATCCTCGGAAGGAAGAATGGTAGCCTTATGCAAGAACGCAAATGGAGAGAGTGCTTAGTCATGAAAGGCAGAATAGTATCCTTATGCAATGTAGAGGGAGACAACGTTTAGTCTCGAAAGGGAGAATGGTAGCCTTATGCAAATTCGAAGGCAGAATAGTAGCCTTATGCAATGTAGAGGGAGACAACGTTTTGTCTTGGAAGGAAGAATAGCATCCTTATGCAAATTGGAAGGCAGAGTAGTAGCCTTATGCAAGTTGGAAGGCAAAATGGTAGCCTTATGCAATGCAAATGCAGATACAGACAGTGTTTAGTCTCGAAAGGTAGAATGGTAGGCTTATGCAAATTTGAAGGCAGAATAGTAGCCTTATGTAAGTTAGAAGGCACAATAGTAGCCTTATGAAATGCAAATGCATATGGAGACAGCGTTTAGTCTCGAAAGACAGAACGGTAGCCTTATGGAAATTGGAAGGTAGAATAGTAGCCTTATGCAAGTTGAAAGGCAGAATAATAGCCTTATGCAATGCAAATGCAGATGGAGATAGTGTTTAGTCTCGGAAGGCAGAACGGTAGCCTTATGCAAGAAATGAAATAACAAATGACAGTAGAGCTTTCTTAGCTGATAGAAAATTGTAGCATTGTACTTACTGGGAGCATTGTAACTACGGATCATTACTAGTATGTGCTGATAGCAAATGTTGGCAAGTACAATGGTACTGAGTACAATATTTGTCCCCTAGACGTATAGTATGTATAAGGATTTCCAATCCTAGTGCCTGCATCCAAAGAAAAATCATGAGTTTTGTATGGGGGAGGTTATCTCATATCAACGGTGGCTTTGCTTAACTCGTTCGGCTTTGATCTACTGATACCATCTGTATCATTGGGGTAGTGTTGCTAAACAAAGCAGTTTCAATAATAAACATGCATGATTTTGTAAAATTAAGACATAAATATATGATTAAAAGTAGCTTTTAGATGAACCGACGACTGTGACGTAATTTAAGGCATTGTAACCCCTCCAGCTATAGAATTTTGAGGGTCCTCCTCAAAATTCTACACCAGTTTGATGGGTTGACGTTTCTGACTGTTGCTTGTGCGGCGATCGACTGATATTACTTCGGAATTTTGAGGGTCTTTCTCAAAATTCTGCCCCAGCTTCCAATTGGGGGGGGGGATGAAATTTTTATTGAATTGTAACCGAACCCATAGGGCTGCCTACGTATCCCCTATTAAACGCAAATCAGGTCAGGCGTAGTTCAATTTACATCATATAAGGAACGCATAAAGATTATACATAGTAACGTTTGATTGAATCCGAATTGATCGGCTTTGTCCAAACTTCTCCGTCCATTTTTGCAAGTATGAGGGCTCCTCCTATCAAAACTCAGTGAATCATGTATGGACCCAACCAGTTGGGAGAGAACTTCCCTTCGGCTTCATCTTGATGCGGAAAAAATTCCTTCAACATTAATTGCCCCAGTGTGAACTGTCGTGGCTCAACTCTTTTGTTGAAGGCTCTGGACATTCTGTTCTGATAGAGTTGATCATGGAAGACTGCATTCATCCTCTTTCCATCTATAAGGGCTACTTGCTCATAACGACTTTTTACCCACTTTGTGTCGTCGAGCTCATCTTCTTGTATGATCCATGGGGAAGGAATTTCTACCTCAATAAGAATGATAGCCTCTGTACCATAAACCAGCATATAGGGGGTTGCCTCGGTTGATGTGCGAACTATGGTACGATACCCCAGTAGAGCAAATGATAACTTCTCATGCCACTGTCTGTGCTTCTCTATCATTTTCCTCAATATCTTCTAGATATTCTTGTTGGCGGCTTCTACAGCTCCATTCATATAAGGTTTGTAAGCTGTGGAATTCATGTGTTTGATCTTGAAAGTTTCGCACATAGCTTTCACCAAGTCGCTATTGAGGCTGGAGTCTTTGTCAGTAATGATTGACTCTGGAATTCTGAATCGACAAATAATGCGGTCGCGAACAACTTCTTCCATGACTTTCTTAGTTACTTCTTTGTACGATGCTTCTTCGACCCATTTAGTGAAATAGTCGATGGCCACTAGGATGAACCTGTGCCCGTTGGAAGCGGCAGGCTCGATTTATCATGTCTGCATGTATCTGACAGCGGTGCCATTTCCAGACATACCGGATGCAGTCCATTTCCATAGTCATCCAAAAGCAGCCAGCCCCGAGTATCTTCTTTGCTTAGACAAAACCGTTTATATGTGGACCGCATGTCCCAGCGTGAATTTCCTCTAGTAGCTTGGATGCTTCTTTTGCGTTGACACATCTTAATAATACTAAATCAGGAGTCCTTTTATACAGGATTTCTTCATTGTGAAAGAAGTTTTTGGACAATCTCCGTAGTGTGCATTTTTGGGTAGTATTTGCAAGCTCTGTGTACTCTCCGTTTGCCAAATATTCCTTGATATCATGAAACCAATGCTTTCCGCCTGCTTCTTCTTCAACATGGGCACAGCAAGCTGGTTGATTATGGATTTTCAGCGGAATGGGATTAATGAAATTCTTGTCTGGGTGTTGTATCATATATGATAGGGTAGCCAATGCATCAGTGAACTCATTTTGGATTATGGGAACATGTTGGAATTTCGTCTTCGTGAACCTCTTTCTCAATTCCTGTACGTGGTGCAGATATGAGAGTATCTTGGAGTTCTTGGTTGCCCATTCTCCTCGTACCTGATGTATAAATAAAACTGAGTCTCCAATCACTAGCAGTTCTTGAACGTTCACATCAATGGACATTTTGAGTCCTAAGATGCAGGAATCATACTAGGACATATTGTTGGTCCAGGGGAACCTTAGTTTGGCAGACATTGGACAATGCTGACTGATTTCTAATATTAGGACTGCTCCAATGCCAACTCCTTTGAAGTTTGCTACTCCATCGAAGAACATTCTCCAACTCATAGGATTCCGCAATGTCTTCTCCTATGAATGATACCTCTTCATCAGGAAAATACATTTTCAATGGTTCGTATTCTCCATCCATAGGGTTTTCAGCAAGATGGTCTGCCAGTGCATGTCCCTCGACCGCTTTCTGAGTTACGTAAAGAATGCCAAACTCCTCAACAGGATTTCCCACTTGGCTAGCTTGCCGGTGGGCATGGTTTTCAGAAAGATCTACTTCAACGGGATCCATTCTCGATATGAGATATGTGGTATAGACACAGAAGTAACGTCTCAGCTTTTGAGCTACCCAAGTCAAAGCATAATAGGTACTTCCAATAGAGAATACGGGGCCTCGTATGGGGTGAACTTCTTGCTGAGACAATAAATGACTTGCTCTTTCCTTCATGTTTCATCGTACTGCCGCAGAACGCAGCCGAAAGCTCTATCTAATACTGCGAGGTAGAGTAATAAGGGTCTACCTGGCTCGGGCGGGACTAAGACTGGTGGTGTTCACTGGTACTCCTTTATTTTGTCGAAGGCCTTTTGACAGTCATCGGTCTATTTGGTGGCGGCGTCCTTCTTTAACATCTTTAATATTGGCTCACAAATAACTATAGACTGTGCTATAAATCGGCTAATGTAGTTAAGCCTTCCCAAGAAACTCATCACATCTTTATTGTTCCTTGGCAGTGGTAGTTATTGAATAGCTTTGACCTTTGATGGATCCAGTTCTATTCCTCGGCGGCTCATAATAAACCCAAGCAATTTCCCAACAAGAACCCCAAATGCACATTTCGCGGGGTTTAATTTTAGGTTGTACTTTCGTATTCTATTAAAGAAATTCCTTAGATCTTCTATGTGGTCAGTGGACTTCTTGGACTTGATAATAATATCATCCACGTATACCTCGATCTCATTGTGTATCATATCATAGGAGATGGTATCCATGGCCCTCATGTAGTTAGCCCATGCATTCTTCAGGCCGAATGGCATCATCTTGTAACAGTACACTCTCCATGGGGTAATGAAACCCATTTTCTCAGCATCTTTCTCATGCATCCAGATCTGGTAATAACCAGTGAAGCAATCTACGAATGACTGTAGCTCATGCTTGGCGCAATTGTCAATCAGGATGTGTATATTTTGCTAAAGGAAGCCGTCTTTTGGACTGGCCCGATTGAGATCCCGGTAGTCGACGCAGACTCTGACTTTCCCATCCTTCTTTGGCACTGGCACAATATTGGCTAACCATGTCGGGTATTCTACTACTCTGAGAACCTTAGCGTTGATCTGCTTGGTGACTTCTTCCTTGATTTTCAAGCTCATATCGGGCTTGAACTTTCTGAGCTTTTAATTTATCGGTGGACATATTGGATTGGTTGGCAGTTTGTGAGCCACAATAGACATACTCAGACCAGTCATGTCATCATACGACCAGGCGAATATGTCCTCATACTTTTTTAGAAATTCTGTGTATTTTTCTTCTCTGATGGCGATAGGTGAATGCTGATTCGTGTTTCCTTGACATTTTCTTAATCTCCCAAGTTAACAATTTCGATCTCATCCAGGTTGGACTTAGGTCTGTTCTCAAAATTCTCGACTTATTTGACAATCTCGTTGGGTATGTCGTCTTCCTCTGAATCCATATCCGTTTGTTGCGTTGTCTCATCTAATGTCACAATCATTGGTTCATCAAGACAAGTAATAGTAATCCTGTATAGGTAAAGTAATGAGAGAACACGATAGCAACAAATATTAATTCATAAGAAAAATCAAAAATTGCTTTTGATAAATTGAAAAACTGTTTTGAACATCGAAGATCTTATTGCGGGAATTGAAAAATGCGAAAAGAAAATCATTTAGTAAATAAACTAGTGAATAATGCTTGTTTTAGCCTTGCTACCCCGAGGCTCATCGGCTTCGGTTGTCCTGATGGTCCAATTCTTGAGATGTGCCCCTCTGCTCACAGCCTGTATGGAAGGGCCTTCCTCCCCCTCCTCATCAAGAATAACGCAACAGTCCATATAACTGTCCTCTAGAAACAAGTTCTTCACTATTGCAAGTGCTTCTTTTTCATCTAACCCATAAATAATGTCGGCCTATTGGAAGGTCTGCTCCAGATGCCGTATTGGCTGCTCTAGTGGATAGTAAGGATTGCGCCATGATGGGGACCAGCTATTGAATTCTTCCCATGTGTATTCATATCCCAAACCAAAGGTAGTTCCATGTTTCTTCAGTTTTATGGGTTTAGAGATTCCTTGGATGTTCGTGCCGAGCCCTTTGCCAGGCTCGTACCCACTCCAACTCAGTATACTCTCAATTTTACTATCCCATAATTTGTCTTTATCGATATCATTTACCCGTTCAATGTGGTGGTAAGTTTTTTCACCCAGCTTCCTTCTTCCCTCGATCGCCGGAATAGTCTGGCGACTGTATATAGGGTTGCTACCGTCACCGTGAATGATCATTTCCTAGTGATTCCATTCAAACTTTACTACCTGATGTAGTGTTGACACTACGGCCCTTGCAGCATGGATCCATGGCCATCCCACCAGCAAGTTGTAAAACGGCAGTATATCTATTACCTGGAAAACGACCTCGAACTAGGTTGGTCCCATCTGCAGGCATAGACTAATCTCACCAATGGTGGATCTCTGATAACCATCGAAATCTTTCACATTGATTTATCCATCCTTTATCTCATACAGCCCTTTACCCAACTTCTTGAGTGTTATTAGCGGACAAATGTTAAGATTGGACCCTCCATCGATCAGGATTTTGGTGATGAAATAATTTTCACGTTACGCGGTGATGTGCAATTCTTTGTTCTGCCCTAGCCCTTCAAGTGGCAACTCATCCTCATGAAAAGTGATCTTATGGATTTCCCAGCACTCGCCTACTATATTAGCTATTTCCCGCTAGTGATGTTATTTGGTACGTACGCTTCATTCAGCACCTTCAACAAAGCATTGATGTGCGTCTTAGAATTTTGCAGCAAAGAGAGAATGGATATTTGTGTTGGCGTCTTGTTCAATTGGTCGATGACCGAGTACTCCTTGGCCTGTACTTTGCTCCAAAGGTCGTCCGGACCTGTCTCAATAAGGGTGGCCGATTGGAGGCCTACTTGCTTGATTCAGCTAGATGTTCAGGGGTATAGACTCTACCAGTTCTTGTCATACCCTGTGCTGCGATAGTTTCTTCGATCCCGACCTTGCTCTTCCTTCTCGCCTCGGCTGTATAGTCCCAGTGTATAAAATTTGTATAGAAGGGTGGCTTGGTTGATATTTCCACTGGGATCGACGTGGCTATCCTCACTTCGAATTGAACATGTGCCTTGGGTGGCAAGACTGTAACCTCAAATGGTGCTGGTGCCTTTGCTGGAGATACGAATTCAACCTCAATTGGTACCGATGTATTTGCGGGTGGCACTGCTTCAAACTCAAGATGTATAGACATATTCACCTCAGTGTCCTCAGATGGTTGGATCAGGACTATGATTGTATTGAGAGTAATTGCCGGTTTCTTTGGGTCATCACATTCTGCGATTAACTCGATTGATCCCCGGGGATCCCGGTCATCTTCTACTTCAATCATATGGATACCTCCACCCTTATAGTCTGGCAAAGAATTGTTGCGGACGTTTAGAGCGGGTTCATTTGCCACAATGATCTTGTTATCAACAAAAGACTAAATCTTGTCTTTCAAAGTGCGGCAGTCATCGATGGTGTGCCCTTTCATGCCAGAGTGTTATGCACAGGACTAGTTTGGGTTAACCCATTGAGAAGGATTCTCAGGGGTTGCAATAGGGATAGGGGTAACAAAACCAGTAGATTTGAGCTTCTCATACAGCGGGTCGATGGGTTCAGCAATGGCGGCATATTATTTTGGAGGTTTGAGATAAAAATTAGGTTGAGATCTCGGGAGGTTTTGGCGTGCAGGGGGTGATTAATAATGGGATGGTTGAGAATTATATGTGTGGTAGACATGAGCGGGTTAGGAGTATCTGGGTGAAGTAGGTTGATATATAGGGGGTGAGATGATTGATAAGTTGGTGGCGGAGCTTGCTATGAGGGTAAGGGTGCTTGGTAATTTTGGGTTGGCTGGTATGTGAGTGGAGGTGTTGGGTAAGTTTGGCACTTGAGGGGAGACTTGGTCCCTTGTGCAACCATCGCGGCCCCCGCGTCCTTTTTCTTGGACACACCACCAGACTTTAAAGCCTTATTTGTAGCTTGCAAGGCTTTGAAATTTGTAACCATACCACTTTTAATACCCTCTTTAATTATTTCACATAATTTGATAATGTCGAAGAACTTGTGGTTCTCAATCATCATCAGCCGTTCATACTACTGCGGGTCCTGGGTACGGACAAAGAACTTGTTCATTTGGTCCTCTTCTACGGGGGGTTCTGACCTTAGCAGCTTTGGACCTCCAGCGAGTAGAATACTCGCAAAATGTCTCCATGGGCTTCTTATTCAAATTCTGGATATAAAACACATCTGGTACATTCTCTGTATTAAACCTGAATTTGTCCATAAAGTCAGATGCCATGCTCAGCTTGACCACTTCTTGGGATCTTGGCTGATGTACCAAGACAATGCATCTCCTTTCAAACTCCTTATGAATAGCTTCATGCGGATCCTTTCATCCTTCCCTACTCCAACCAGCTTGTTGCAATAGGTCTTCAGATGGACCCTTGGATCACCCGTGCCATCAAATATTTTGAACTTATGAGGTTTGTACTCCTCAGGTAGTTCGACATCAGGCTGTATGAAAAGGTCTTCATAGTTCAGCCCCTCAATTCTTTTTCTTCCCTCGACGCCCTGAATCCGATTGGTCAGTTTCTTAAGTTCCTCGGCCAAGTTCCTGATAAGCAGATCCTTTTCATCAGACTCAAATGTGGATGAGATGGGTTTGGTGGAGTGCAGCATGGTCTTCACATATATAGGATTGTCATGGAGGCATGTGTATGGGTGTGGAAATGGACGTTTGTGGAGTTTTGAGGTTCTGGGATGAGTAGTAGAGCATTGTTTGGGGTATGTTAGGTGTTACATTAGTTCTTTGGTGGAGCAGCATGATGGTGAGGTGCGTGATGATTATGCTATTTTTGGATATTTTAAGGAGGTGTAGGGTTTTGAGCGTTGGGGAAGTTGATATCTAGGGTGTTGAGGGAAAATGACAGGTTTGCCAGATTTCAAACCTGATCGAGCTCTTCTTAAAATTTCAACAGTTTCTGCTCAAACTATCACGGATTCTAATTAGAAACCCAAATACCTTGGCCATCAGTGGCATGTACCCATTCTGTTATGGTTTCATTCCTGATGTTGTTTAAGTCTTTAATTATATTCTTGCCTCTGCCTTTAGAGGGACTTGGATGAGGAGTGGGTAGAGGGCCCTTAGATCTTGTGAAATAAGATGATAATGCCAGAGTGCACAAACTAGCATTTGGGGAAGGAAATAAAAAGAAAGAAAACAAAAATAAAATCAAAAGGTAATCGAGTCAGTGAGGATTATAAAAAGTATAGAAATATTTAAACACATAGTGCGGGAACATAAAGCGTGTCCTAATTTGGGAACGTCTATGTGCCCAAGGTAGGCCTAGCGACAAATCGATTTGGAGAACTTTTAATGCTAAATGCTTCATTTTATTGATAAAAAATAGGCGAATCCCAAAGCGACACTAAATAAGAAAGAAATAAAGGTCACTAATGACCATTGGCCTTATTACATTCATAAAGAGAAAAAGTAAATCTATTTGGTCCCAAGAGGACCTTCCCCAAATTCGACATCCTTGGCTCTTTCGAACAACTTCCCCAATTCGCGAAGTCCCAGCAATAGGTATACTCTGGCTAGATGTCCACCTTCAGTCCCTCCAGCCTTTTGACAATCTTCAACCCTTTTAAGAAATTTTCCCTCTAGTTCTACTATGTCTCGCTCCAAGTATCCTAGCCTTTTGTTGGCACTGATAGCCATGTCTTTCCATTCCTCAATCAGCTTTTTGTTAGACTCTTGTATCTCGCGGTGTTCGTTCTCGCATTCACGGATCCTTTTGCGCAACTGGTTGTATTTGGCTTGTGCCTCGGTCTTT
The DNA here is from genome assembly GCA_026770625.1 of Nicotiana glauca. Lineage (NCBI taxonomy): Eukaryota > Viridiplantae > Streptophyta > Magnoliopsida > Solanales > Solanaceae > Nicotiana > Nicotiana glauca. Next base: position 63,133 of record MU710860.1, on the reverse strand, counting down.
TCATCTATAGTTTTGTGGCCTTGAACGAACCCCGGCTGGACCAGACCATCCCAATTGTCTTCCAACCAACTAGAATAGAAAGGGGTTCAACCGGCATGATATCTATCTAACTCAATGGTGTCTTTCTCCATTACGATCTTGTAGTGCCGCATGTGCTGGGCTTGGCACTTATGGGGACTATAATCATTTTGGAAGACAGCTCGAAGATGGCTCATCTTGTCGACCCTGGGAATGACTTTCTTCCTACATGCTTGCCTCATAACTCGAAGGGGGACGTAAGGGTATGTTAATCTTAGACCAATTAGTATCAGAAAAGGTGCATCTCTGGACCGGGCGATGAACTCCTTTATCGAAAACCACTCGAACATCCATTGAACTTGTTCTTCAGTCAGATTATCAAAGAGCTCAACCCATTCTTTGGCATTCTCAGGCTGAGCGAACATGTCGGGGATGTAATTCATTCGCTTTGTATGGTGTAAAGCGATGTGGTTTTCCAAGGCCCTTCCCTGAATTTCTTATCGGTATTCACCTTTTTGGAGATGTTCCATGAGCCACAGCTGAAGTAGTGGATTGTAGCCTTCAAAGTGTCTCGATCCTTGTTGGCATTTATCTAAGTCTCGGTATATGTCTGCAATGATCATGGATACAATGCTGAATGTCTGCCCACCAATCCCCTCCATTAGGGTCTTGGTTACCATAGCCAGCCTAGTATGGATTCTCCCTTTCTTCATTGGAAACACTGTTGATACCCAATTTTTTCCTGTATTTTTATATGCAAAATATCTTTCAAAATAGCATGTACATGCATATATAAGGATGTCCCAAAGTCCTATTATTTTTCCTTAATTTTCAAAGATTTTTAAATCAATTTTATCAAGAAAAATCCAATAATTATCCCCAAATTTTTTTTTTTTGTGATTCATTTATTGGAGTCTTATGTTTATATAAAAATATATCTAAGGTATTTTTACACATTTTTGCAAATTTATTTGGTATTTTTAAGGATAGAATTACATAATTGCAATATTAGCCATTTTTAGGTTTAAAGTTGTTTCATATTTATAATATGAGATTTCATAATTTTAAATTGATAATTATATATTATAAATGATTTTAAAATTTTCAATTTATTTTCCAAAATTATTTTACTCTTTTTTATACAATTAAACAAGGGAAAAGTGGCTATTTAAATGTTAGCCCATTTCGTTTCAATTTTGGCCAAATTTGAATCCTTGATTAAATCGAATACCCAGCCCAATTCCCACAATATTACCCAACCCAGGCCCAATTACCCTACCCGACCCGCCTATTCCATTCAATCTGGACCGTTGATCATTCAGATCAACGGTCCCTATTTAACCTACCTAAATTAAACCAAATGACCAACCCAATACCCCTGATTTTTCCTCGCTCGTCTCTATATCTCTAGAACCTTCCCCCTCCCCTCCTCTCCGATGAGTCCTTTCGTCTTCTCCGGCCACCTTCTAACCTAAGTCTATAGGGGTTTCACCATCCAGCAAGCCACCCGTGGCTCCTCACGTTTGGTTAATTGAAGCTCCATGACTCGACCATGAAGGGTTATGTCTACACCTCTTTCGATTCGAATTCCACGGCCATCTCTGTCCCCGTTCCGACGAGCTACGTCCATTTCAAAACCTGGTCTCGACTCCTTTGCTTAGATCCAAGCATTTCTTGTCGTTTGGGTTCCTTTGAAAACCTTAGTTTTGAGGTTTTTCTGATCTCTTTAGATCTGTTCCATATCCATGCTTTCCTTAAGATTTTAAATGATTTTCCTGGCTTTTCTTTCAAAAAATTACTTTCAAACCATTTCTTTTCCGATCTAGTGTTTTTCTAAAAATATTTAAATGTTTCTCTGACTTTCGTTTTATATGTATTTGCCTCTATTGTGTTCTTGTATTTTCTTCTACCATGTTCTTGTATGCTTCTTCTACGGTGTTCGTGTATACTCCTTCTACTGTATTTTCTTATATTGTGTTCTTGCATGCTTTTCTACTGTCTTTTCCTCTACTATAATTTTGTATGTTTCTCCTACCGTATCTTCCTTTACTATGTTCTTAAGTGTTTCTTATTAAGTGCCATCTACTGAGTTCTGGTTAAGTTTCTTAAAAAAACTTCTTAATATGCTTCTCATACTGTTCTTATCCTTTTTTTTATTATGTTTCTTCTACTATTTTTTGAGCTCTCCTACTGTGTTTCGCATGTTCCTCTTCTATCATGTTTATCATGAGTTTCTATTGCTAAAAGGAGCATGTTAGATGCTTTTCTAAGACCTCTAAACCTGTTTCAACTCAATTACTTGCTCTCTCATCTCTACATTCAATTGACGGTGGAAACCCTAGAATTTGGGTTTTTTCCCAAGTTTGGCTATGTGATTTGCCTAAACTAGGGTTTTATTTCAAAACCCCCAACTCTTTCAGACCAATTTCAAGTCTTTAAACTGAGTTGGGACATCCTTGTTTTCATAGGATTCTGACCTTTCACAAAACTCTTCTAAACTCTGTTACACTGGATTTTTCTACTGATTTTACAATTGACACAACATCTTCTTTCATGCTTGACATGTCTGTATGCTTTATATGTGATGAACTTCCCTCTAAAATGGCTTTTGAATTTGTTATTAGTTCAGACCTCCTTCTAAATAAGGTTGATTGATTTTCTTTCCTTGTTTGCTGATTTTCCCTGTGACTCGACTTAAGTTAAAAAAAAAACCTTTCTCAGCTTTTCTGACTTTGTTCATTCATACAAAACCTCTGACCTCCGCTTTACTGGCTAATAATTGATTTTTTTTTACCTTAATTGTACAACCACGTATTTCAAAATTCTGTACACGAATAAAACTTCTATGTATTTACCCCTAATTGCCTACTTTACACAAAGTGCTTATTTAATTTCTTTCCTCAAATAGTTTTTACCCGTTTGAACCTGAATTCCTTAATTAAAGGAAGTCTTGTGTGATTGATTCTTAATTGATATTCAGTTCCTTAACTGCTTTCTTGCCTTATTTATGCCTGATTTTCACACTATAAATGCATGATCCTTTCACAAATTCAAAAAGGACACAATCTTTCTGAACTCATACTCACACAATAATATTCTCTCTTCTTGTCTGCACTGTGGCCTGTTCACAAGACCTACTGTTTTTCTCTACTTGTTTCTTTGAAACTGGTATGTCCTGATTTAAGCTTCCGCATCACAACAATGCATTTCTTTACAACTTGTGTATTTATGTCTATTTACTATTTCTGTAGAGCTCAATATTTAAATTAGTATGGTGACCTCTTTCTGTTTGTTTCTGCTATGAATCCCTACTCCCTACCCCCTTATGTGTTTGAGCATATGGTTTAAGACATGGCAATATGTAAGTTATTTTCCATGGATTAAACTTGATCCCTCGGGATCCCAGCCTTTTAACAAGGTGTTCTAACAGGCTTATGGGTATGCCAGCACTCCCTATTACTGGGTATGCCCGCATCCTGCTCTTGCCTCTTTCAACTTCCCTATTTCCCCTTACCCCTATGTGTATCTATTTGTAACTGTTTCCCTTTCCCTTTCTCTCTTTCAGCACTCTATTTCTGCACTTGCACTCTTTCTTACTCCCTAAGTTGTTCCCCCCTCTTGTGAGCCTAGCCTTGGGACCTTAAGTTCCCTCGGAACTTGGACACTTGAGGGCTGGCCCTTCCACACTGCACTATGTCTTAATCTGGTGATACATTTGGGAGTGAGCACTGCCCCGATTCCATATGATACTCTTAGGGAACTCTGACACATCCAAATGGGAGAAAGGCTTTGGATATTGATCTCATTGGAGTTGGTTTACTTTATATTTCAGACAGGAAGTCAGAATCAGGCTCTCATTAGTTGCACTTTTTACTTTCTGATGTATTCTTTTATTTTTTTTGGGTTGTAATAATTTGTAATAAACTCTTGGGGCTGGATAGTGAAAAAGGGAGGGATAACTATGTATGCAAAGGGTAGATATCCTGCCTATAGGTGTATTTTTGAATTTCTGCACTCTTATATAGACATCCTGCCTATTGGTTATTTCTGAATTTCTGCACTCTCATATAGATATCCTGCCTATCGGTGTATTTCTGAATTTCTGCACTCTCATATAGATATCCTACCTATAGGTGTATTTCTAAATTTCTGCACTCTCATATAGATATCCTGCATATAGGTTATTTGTGAATTTTTGCTCTCTCATATAGACATCCTGCATATAGGTTACTTCTTAAATCCTGCATTTCTCATATAGATACCATGTCTACAATTACCTGGAAATTTGAATCCTGTATATGCATATAGAAAATATGCCTACATTTCTTTCTGAATCTTGCATATGCATTCTTCATTATGCAATCCTGTTTATAGGTCTTAAAAATTCCACAGCAATTAGATATCATGTTCATATGCTCTAAACAAAATTCAGTACATAGATATCATGTTTATAGGGTTTCTTCATTTTACTATGTCCATAAAAGTTTTTAAAGTCAACAACGCATAGAAAGCATGCCTATAGGAGCTATTAATCAAGTATGAATCTCTTCACTCGCTTAAAGTCTAAAACCCGTAATAATGACGTACCTTCAGTTGCAGAACTTATGATCTCTCATAAAACTTTCCTTTCTTTAATAACTGACAACTTTTCTTAAATCACTACGTATTCAGTTTATTTCATTGTTTCCGAAATTAGTAGATATCATGCCTATAGAACCCTCTTGTAACACCTAGGCAAACCATAGGTTAAATTTTATAAACCGAATCAGATTTTATTAGATACAACCAGCAGGCAGGCCTGATTTGGGCTTCTAATATGAACTATGTAATAAATCAGTCTGCCTCAACCTTTAAGTTTTAATCATACCCTAAACAGTATGTGCAAGACATGCTAAATTATGTGCTTCTCAGTCAAAGGAGGTATATCTGAGCTTTTTACTTGTTATATGCTTCCCCCAACTTGCTATATGTGTTTTTGTATATCGCCTTAGAGTTTTTGCCTTTGAAACTATAAACAAGCCTAATATCCTTTCTCTTTAGGATTGGTAGTCCTAAATGCCTCCAGGACTGATAGGATTAGGGTGGGTATTAGCATGTAATAAGTAAACGAGACCATTCCGCGCTTTAATACCTTAACATGGTGGGAAAGGGTAGATATGGATATGATGACCACGCGATAAGATCACGTGTATCTCCTCAGTGAGGAGTGATTACCGGATGTTGTGTGGGGTGATACATATTATTTATTAACCTAGGACCCCCTTCCCTTTGTTTCTTTCTTTCTTTGCTTCCTCTCCAAATTTTAAACTATTTCTCTAAGAATAATCAGTTTCCTTTTGGTTCTTTGTAACTTTGCTTATTTGTAACCATTATGTGAAAACCCCCTCTTATTTGAAGTTTTTATTTGCCTATGTATTATTTGCACTTAAGTCGCAACAATAGTTTGGCCGGGAACCACACTAGTGGATTCTGAATGGTGCCTAACACCTTCCCCTTGGGATAATTTCAAGCCCTTACCCGATCTCTGGTTACTCAAATCAAACCCTTCTTAGTGTCCTAATGCACTTAAATGATTAGGTGGAAACTCTTCAATTCAAACCCAATCCCCAAAAGGGAAGGAGTTGTTCTCCCAAATGTCATAAACCCGATTTCGCTAAAAAGGGGGCGCGACAAACACGATCAGACCCAGGAAGGAAAACATGAAGACAAATATTCTACGATGGATATGTCCCAAGGATGTGATGTCAAACTCGTCATGGTAGGTACAGTATGATTTGTTGTGACCGTACCTTTCATACATATAGTTAAAAGGGATGTATGATTCTTTCAGGCATACAAATTCTGCATGCTTCTTTAAACCCATCATTTTAAGGAAACCCTTGCCTGTGCGGTTCTCAGGCATTAGCAAACCCGGGGTCTCCCATACTAGACTGGCCAGTCCTCCTATCTCTTCTAGAAAAGGTGTCATTCCAATGTCCCTAAAGCAGAACATGACCCTTTCACAATCATAAAATAAGGTAGCAGCCTCTATTATCATGTTATTAGGCTGGATCTCCAGGAGGGATGGTAGATTACCCAGATATTTTCTGATGAGGGTTTTGTCACTAGAATGTAAATCTTCCCACCAATTCAGCAATCTTGGGTGGATATTGGTGACTATGCCGAATCTAGGGACTTCGTGCCTCATATTTCTGCAAGGCAAACAAGGTTAGGTCATTACCCCCACCAGACTCGACTATTTAACATCAACAATTAGCATGAAGCATTTAGTTCTCCAAATAAATGCACAGAACGTGATGATGTCCGTTTGTGTTTAGGGAAACCCAGTGGACTTTTTGGACAAGGCAGTCTTAAAGGATCATTATGTGGACAACATAACTGACTCTGCCAGGTTTGAACTTGATATATGCAACAACAATAATAGAGTAAGGTTTCAATAGGGTTTTAGACTGGTACCCTCAAGCGGACGACTCGAGGGGGAAGGCATGGAACCGTCGACTGCACCGCTGATCGACTAGTTTTATCGCAAATAATCCTTTCCCAATTTAGGGGTTAATGATATAGGAAGGGCGTAATCACTCATCAAGCGTTGCTATAGTATTTATTTTTGCACAAGTGGAGTATGATATAGAGCATGATTATGCAATAATTAAAAGCATGTTGTCATGTATTTGCATGTTAAGAAAGCAATAAATACGTCAGTTTTATAATTTAAAGCAACAATAAAGAATGGAAATAAGAAAGATATGTCAGTTGCTTTTGAAGAAGAAATTAAATGCTTAAACGATTAAAACAAATAATTGCACAACAATGTTCTGAAATGGTAAAAGCCAAAAAGTCCCCAGTAGAGTCGCCATGCTGTCGTGCCCTCTTTTTCTCGTAAAATCGGGTTCATGGCATTTTTGTTGAGACAACTCGTTCCTTTAGGGAAAGGGGTTTGCATTTTTTAAGAGTTGCCACCTAACGAATTAAGGTGCGTTAGGACACCTACAGGGTTCCTTTATAACTACGTTTGGTAACCAGATACAGGGTAAGGGCTTGAAATTATCCTAAGGGGAAAGTGTTTGGCACCCCTCAGGATCCATTAGTGTAGTTCCCGGCCAAACAGTTTTTGTGGATTTGTATAATTAGCAAATAAACAAGTTTGGCTCAAATAGTAGGGGGTTTAAGTTTAAATACATAGATGTTTGAAAAATAGTTAATGAGAAGCTATATTTTGAAAAGAAAAAAAAAGAATTACATTCTAAGCATATTTGTGAATGTAAAGGGGTGTCCTGAGTTTTTTAGCCTACAAGATCATATCAGTACAATGCCCGGTAATCACTCCTTCGAAAGGGCCTATACATGGAATTAGCGCACCGGTCATTATATCCATGTTTACCCTTCCCATCCCCTTATTGGTCATGCAAAGCGAGTGTTGGTCATAGATTCTTATCGCGTGCTTCTACCCGTCCCTTCTTAATGGTCCTGGAGGGAGTTAGGACCTCTACCTATAGGTGGTTCTAGACGTACTCCTAAGGTTTTTTAAAGGTGAAAACTCTAAGGCGACAAGCAAAACAATTAGGACTTTGCGAAAACAAGAACAGGAAGGAGTAGATAATGGTTCGATTTTCCTCCTCAAGTAAACATACAAGCAGCACGACTCAAACACAATTAAGCCCTTTATTAATCAAAGTTCTAAAGCAAGATATCTAAGTGACTATGCAAAAATAGACCACATTTTATACCCAGAAGTTATAACCTAGAAGTTGCCTAGGGACTCTTTTTAAAAGTTATTAGAATCAGAAGCGTTAACGACAGAGAGAGCTTTAGGGGAATGCAGTTTTGAAGATACACTAAGGCTTGCCTATATGCAGATATTGTGTCTATATTAATGTAGAAAACAAACAGGTTTTCGAAATAGACTCTTTTAATACCTGCAAGCGTGGTACCTAATGAGATTAGTGCAATTTTGAAAGAACTTGTTTCATAAAATACTTAATACTTAATAAAACCAAATCAGAAATGAACTAGGCATGATAAAGTTGACTTATTTAGACTAAACTAGGTTGAAAAGCAGAATTTCGAATATGGTTCCCTATAGGCATGATATCAAAGTGTAATACTGATTTTAATGGTTTGCTGGCGGGGAAACATACATAAGTACCCATTGTACAAGAATCCGAATTAATTCCTATAGGTATGGAATCTGTTATTAATCTAATTTTTAAGACATGATTGTTTGGAACCTATAAACATGGTTTTTAAACATGAAAAAATGCAAAACCATATGAACATGATCTCTACTTGATGCAAACGACACTAGAAGTGAGATCCTATAAGCATGATTTCTATTAGGCGAAGCAATCCGATATAAAGATTAAATCCCAAAGAGCATGTTTTTTATTGCGCAAAGTGGGCAAATTCAAAAATAAGATCCTATGAGCAGGATTTCTACCCATATTACCCCATAAAGCATGTATCTACCCACCCTTTTTACTAAATACCCCAATATTTGTTTACAAGTTATTACAGACCAATAAATGAATTACATAAGTAAATAAAAATCAAGAAGCTATTCGATAGTGAGCCTTCAATTAGGCCCAGATTCCCCAAAGCCTCCAATGACTTCATATGCCTCAATTCTATTGAAAATGACATAGTCTATGTGCATCAAAGTTCCTTAACAATCTCAAGGATCCTGGGCGGTGCTTACACCTAGACTTGGTAACCAAAATTGAACAAGTGTAGTGTGGAAGGGTCAACCTCAGTATGCCAGAGTTCAGAGGGTTCTTAAGAGGATCCCAAGGCAGTACACATACTAGAGGGGGAAGAACTTATTGACTAAGAGTAGAGTATTATTTTAGTGAAAAAATGTATAAAAGAGGGATTGTTTAAATGTTTTTTAGTAAAGCAATAGAGACTGTTTAATGAAAAGGGCTGAAGAGAAGAACAGAAGTCCAAACACCTTACGGCAGGTTTGCACATAGACAATTCATAGAACCAAGTAAACTTAGTAGTCACATACAGGGTCAAGGGAGTTTGGGAATACATAGGACACATAACGACGCAAAGTCCAGGGAATTAGTATAATCATGCCCAAAAATAGCTAACTAGATATAATCAAAAAATCAGACATAAAGAATAAACTCACATGCATGGGGAATAAGGATTTGGGGACTTCATGGTGGTAAAAATATAACAAGTAAGTGATGATTGGTGTAGACATCCTCAGAAACAAATAGAAGGGGAAATATACTAATCTCAATGGAGGGGGAGACATGCTAATAATGTAACACTCAACTACAAGTTTCACAACAAAATCACAAATAGAAGCAAACTAGAAACAAGATAAACTTGAACAATAAGAGAATCATATTGTTGTTGGAACTTTGAATTGAAACAAGGACATACCGGTAAAAAGGATAGTGAGTAGAATGAAATTATGTGGGAACAAAAATTATTAGCCTTGGCTTGTAGCCGGCTAACTTAGAGCAGTAGCAAGTAGCACAAGAGAGAGAGTAGAAATTTTTAAGTGTGAGACATAGTTTTTGAACCAAGTGTTCGTGTGTTTGTGTTAATGAGAGAGTGTGTGTATATATAGTAGTTCGAGATTAGGTAAAAATAAGGCAAGAATCATAGTATCATAGTAATTATGGAACCAAATACTAATTAGAATCAAATCAATGCAAGTACCCCTTTAATTAAGGGTTAATCAACCAACGGTAATAGGCAGAAAAATATTTAAGGAAAGAAATTAAGTAGAGCATCAAGTACAGAATAGATAACTAGGGGTACGTACATAGGGGTTCAATTAAGGAAACAGATAATGAAGAATTAGTAAAATATTGGTTAACCAAATAAGGTAAGAAAATAAAATTAAGTTGCAGAATATGAAAATAATCGAAAATCATCATATAGTAAACCATGGAATCAAGGAATTCGATATCACTGATTTAAAGGCATAGGAATAACCAATCACAAGAAGAAAATAGGCCAATGTTGACCAGTCAAGATGAGCACAAATATATCGAGGTGATATAAGTTAGGCATAAGAAACTTAGTAGAAACACGTTCAAAGCGAGATAGTCACAGAAACTCAAACAAGAACATGCTAATCACAGAATCAAACGGAGAAACATAGAAAAACTAGGGCTTTCAACATAGGCAAGTTGAAGAGGTAGTAAACTCACAGAATCAATCAAAATATGAAAGAAATAGAATTTTAAACAATAAAAATCAATTTAAACAAATTTTTAAAAAGAGTTCCGAAAACCCTAATTTTAGAAGAAGACGAAAATGCTTGAAATCACATGGTTCTTGTAAAGAGTTCCAAGGATAGTGTAAAACATCAAATAAACAAACTCAAATCGTTTTAAAACTGTAAAAATCTAGGAGATGTAGGTAGAAATCAGGGTTTCAAAAGAAACCCAAAGAGAGATGAAAGAACCGATCTAGAATCTTAGGATTGTAACAAGTACAGCATGATTTCGCTCGAAATCACACTGAAGTAGCCATGAACAGACAAATAAAAACCCTAGATTCATGTCGGCGTGGCCCTAGGCCCTTGAAGACCTTAGAGAAGGCAAGCATAGCATTAGAAGAACCATTGGAGGCTCAGGAGTTAAATAGAGATCATCGGAAAAGACCGAAGAAGAGAGGTCGGCGGTTGAAGGAGCTAGGGTTAGGTTGAGTGGTTGAGAGAGGAGAGGAGATGAGAGAATATAGAGACGGCAGACTCTGAATAATGAGATAGGGTTAGGGTCGTTTGGAATTAAAATGGTAAGGGCTAATACGGACATACGGACCGTTGATCTCTCATATCAACGGCCATGATTTAATTATTTTTGGGTTGGGTAGGCGTGTTTAGGGTTTAGGGCGGGTATTTCAATTAGGAATTGGGCTGGGGCTGGGTTGAAATTAAGGCTAAGATTGAAATGCGAATCTGGCTATATTTTAAATAACCAATTTTCCCTTTATAATTTATAATATATAATAAATAATTTCTAAAAAATCATTTCATGTACTAAAATGATTTAAAATAGATTTTCAACATTTTAAAAATACAGAAGGTCGATTTTATGCATTATAAATATAATTATACATCAATGGGGCTAATATTGCAATTTTATGCAATTTAGTTTTAAAAATACAAAATACAATTATAAAAAATGCATAAAAAATGTATGAGCCATATTTTGGAATAAGTATAACAATTAAATGAGTAAATCATCACAACAACAATTTGAAAAAGTATTTATTGGGGTTTTATGGATAAAAGGGGGGGGGGGGGAATAAATCAATTTAGACCATTAAAATTATAGAAAAAATAATAAAAACCTTGTGCATGCTTATATATGCATACATATATGCTATTTAGAAGGTATTTTTGTGTGTTTAAAATATATAGAGAAAAATTTGGTATCAACACCATTTATATAGAAGAGGAGAAGATTATATGGTAAGGCACACATTAGAGGTAAAGGTGTGGAGATGGGATGGCTGAAATGACGCCTTGAGTAGGGCTCAAAATAGCCTAGCTATGCTTTTCCAGACTTAGCCGTGACAGATTTAGCCGTGTCTCGGGAACTCCTATTTCTACTTTAGCCCCGATCAATATCCACTCGAGGCCGGGTGCCGTTGCGCCCCTAGGGAGAAGACTCGAGCGCATCTTTGCAGCCTCGAGGCTTTGAGACGATCTTCCGAAATGCTTGAAATATGGGAAATTGGACTTTCCGATTTTGCCGTATACACACATAGAAAAATTTAAACATCAGCAGTCGATCAACCAGGCGAGTACCGCAATACCAATAATTCATCTGTAAGTCAAAATGCAGTGCGCCTTCTGAAATGCGCACCCTTCTTAAGCAATATCAAATGATGCCAATATCTGCAATCGACTGTGTTGCATAAATGCATGACATTCCTTTCGAAATAGAATCATGACCTTGCACATGCAAATCTCAATCCCATACAACGTACCGCACCTATCATGCCATTATATGAAAAGTTTAAGAATCTCATAATCAACACTGAGTCACCAACAGAATACATACCCGATCAGTCTGAAACCTACCACTTGATCCCATCCAAGAGAAAATCACAATATGTAACATGCTCCTCATGTTGGTAGGAAATATCCATATTTAGCATCCCAAAAGTACCACAACCGAGACACCTACTCTGAAGAGACCTTATGGGAACCTAATAATGTTTACTTTACCTTCCCAATACTGAAATTTAGAATCACTTTACCGCGAGTATCGACACCATCCGATATAAATCTCAGATTCTGGCCATATACAAATCCGAATAAGTTCTCAATTGCTATCTATAAATCTTGCATCTATTATAACCTTCTAGAAAGTCATCCACTCTGCTCAAATCTCAATTGCACCACCCAAACGGACCAAATGACTTGTGCCTCATTAACGCGACAATACCTAAAGAAGTAACCCTGCCTTAACACAACCGAACCAATTCATACTCCATGCGCACCACAGCTTCCATAATAACAATTCAATCATTCCATGATTCCCATATACCCATAAAGTGTAACATAACCCATCTCTAGAAATTCCTTTACTCAAGTCATCCTTGATCTCAACCTCAGCAAATCATAACTGATTCACAAGTTTGTCTCAAACTTAAACCAATACAACATGTAACCATGCAATCAAATCGTCAATAGCAGACTCCCCCACTTGGCTCAAAGCCATAGATCAAAACACTCAATAACTTACAATGACCATACTCGATAACTACCATAATATTGCAATGAGATTCAACTAAATCCTTTATAAGCACTTATAGGACAAACCATATAGTACCTCAAATCATCTTCAAAGCTGTTATTTATCCTTGTGACGGTCAGTTCAACTATTATAACCGATCCTAACTCAAATTGCACAAAATTTAACCCATTATTAGAAAAGTGATACTCCACACAACATCATAAGGATCACACATCGGTAGATTAGTCTACAGGTTATAACCCACATGCTTATCCTCGAAGTGACATCTCTTTATGTCCTTTCACAACCACAACTACTACTCATTCACTTAATCTTCCTGAGTTTGAACTCATCAATAAGACATGAGAATCTAATTCGTTCCACAATTAAACAACGTGAATGATACTTCACTACACTCATAACTTGAGACTATACATCACATCAAGAAATCAAGAACCCAATTGTCTTTTTTACATCTCAAGAAAACTCTTCTCATCACATTAAAACCATCTTAACACATCCCATTTTCACATCATACTCATCATATCTCCATCCAACCATATACCGAGCCATTAATCCCACTCATAGGGATACTATCGGACATATAAGTCCAAAAGAATTTACTCATTCAACTAAAATTACTGAGCCTAAGATGTACTCTAAACCGGGCCTCAAGTACTCCAGATTGGCACATATCCAAACACAACAAACACATCTCGTACCTCATCCATAGAATCACAAGTCGTCTATGAACAACTGATATCGAGTGCTCACTTACACGTACGGGCAAGTGGAAGGAATTTGAAGAGTTACGCTTCAGGCTGAACCAACACTGCATGATAAGGAAAGAAGATGGGAAGTTTATCCTGAATGCCCCATAGCCTCTCGAAGATAGGTATGGCCGTCATCATATTGATCCGCAAGATTCTACTAGACACATGCTCATTACTCATAGAACCTATGAACCAAGAGCTCTAATACCAATTTGTCGCAACCCAAAATCCAACTAGTCTTGATAATGCCTAGCCCAACCTACTAGGTAAGCCAATTAATATCTATCTAATTTAATGAGATTTATTGAGACAAGTAAATAATAAAATAGATGAACCTTTATACATTTTCCAAGGACTGGTAGTACAAATCATGAGCTTCTATGATTTAGAATTTACAAAGCTCGTATGAAATAAAATACATCGTATGTTTAAAATATACATGAACATGTTTGAAATACTAAAGCTACCAAGATCAAGAGGCAGCTATGACAGGAACGCAGGTACATCTTCAAATCAAGCTCCTACATATACAGCAACATCAACATCCAACATTTATACGTAAGGTGCAGAAGTGTAGTATGAGTACGACCGACCCCATATACTCAATAAGTATCAAATCTAACCTTAGGTTGAATTTAGTGACGAGCTTGGACAAGGTTCAGATTCCAACACCAACAGCAAGGAACAACTCATAAAAATATAACTAAAGTGGTACAAGTAATAAATCAAAGATATAATACTGAGCTCATTCACAGTTTCAAAAAAATAGGCATGCTTTTCCAGTATAACAGTAAAACCCAAATTGTTTACCGAAATCATCAAAATATGAGTAAATTTGTAAAATTGTTATTTTTTCCCTAAATCTTTCAACAAGTAAATGTTTCGTTATCAGAAAAAATGAGGAAAGTACATCTTTATGCCTACATGTTAACGTGTATGAGAAGTCATGACTGGCGTGATACCGTACAGCTTGAGAAAAATGCATCTTTATGCCAGTATGTTAAGTGTGCATTGCTGGTCGGCTATAATTACGAATTTTAGTCTCTTATTGCACTCTAATTCACTGCACTTTCTTTGTGTTGAGCTTTAACTAGTAGCCTTTTGCACTTATTGTGTAATTTATGCTTTGTAGGAGTCATTTAAAGCTATGTAGATGTTGTGGAGCTAATTCAAGGTATTTGGAGCTTTGAAGTCTAAGTAAAAGCTCTGAGGATTCAGTCGGGATCGTGTTCGGAGGTCGAGGACCATATATGAACATCAAACGCAAGATTTGAGCTATACTCTGAGAAATTTGCACTAGTACAACATAGGGTGCAAGCCATCGTGCGATGCAATAGTGTATTTTTTCTGCTTGTTGAATTGTTGATCTTCCTAAAGATCTCCACTAGCGTGTGGGATGGCACGTCACCCCATGTAGCGTGCCAGTGTATTTCTTCTAGAGTAATATTCCTATTTCGGCTAGGAAAGGGTGAATTCATCTAGGCCCAATCCTACTTGGTATAAATACATGGAAAGATATTATTTTCTGGACTTTTGACACATCTTAGCCCTAAGGAGGCTAAGGAGGAGTTGGAGAAGCAAAAGCACAAGGGACTCATCATTCAATCCCCACTCAAGGCACGAGTTTGGATCGTTTTATGTTTTTTTATACTTTAAACATATTTGTGATGAATTGTTCCATGTGTATGGAGTAATTAACTTTGGAGTTTGATGTATTTGGTGTATTAATATTTTTTTGTGGATTATAACTCTAGTTTTATCTATTAAAGCATCTTTGGATGATTTAATTATTGCTTCTATATTCACTTGTTCATGTAATCTAGAGAGGCATAACTTCTTATATCTTCACATTATATTGTTGGTTGAGTTCATTAATTCTTCTTAGTAATAAAAAGAGGCTAGTTGAATCATTAATTAAACCTAGTTAGGAGGGTAATTGAGAAAGGTTCTCCTAAAGACCAATACACTACGCATTCTTGCACATATTCACCAATATTAAATTGGTTAATCTTGAAAAGTTGAGACATAATCAAGAGAGGATTTTCTACTAAATGTTTGAACTAATAATTGAGTGAATTCAAGAGTCACACTTAAACATTAGAAGAGAATTATTTAGAGTTAGATCCCAAACAATTATCTTGCACATATCCTGTATAAACCCTATCCTCTCCCACTGATATCATTTTTTGCATATTCCTTGTTTTGATTGTCACTAGTCAATAGTTTAGAGTCTTAGTCAATTTTAGTTAGAAATCATATAATTCTCAACCGTCGGTCATATTGGATAGCAATCATACTATAAACTACAAAAATAATATTTAAGTCCAATCCTTATTGATACGATATTATACTACACTATATTTTATTAGCGAGAATAAATTTAAGTGGTGTTTTGTGCTCGTCATAATTTGGCACTGTTGCCGGGGATTGGAAATCAATAGTGTTTGAAATAGTTTGTAGTGCAAATTCAAGAATTTTTTCTTCTTTTATTTTTATTTCTATTTTCACTTTTTTCTTTTGTTTTCTTTGACTGTGCATAGGTTACAGGTTCAGATTGGTGCATGAATCGAGCTTCTACGAAAGAAGTGCTACCATACGATCCAGAGATAGAAAAAAATTGTGACAATTAAGGAAGGAAAGAAATCTCACCGAGACATTAGAAGAGGTTGGGCAGTCCTCAACCAAAGAAACTATGGCTGGAGTTGATGATGATAATGTAGATTTGGCTGTATGAAAGGTAGCCAACAATTAGAAAAAGCTGCACAGGATGCTGAGGAAGCAACTATTAGAGATGCACCGATTATCTATGAAGAAGATATGGGTCGGAGAATTGCTCAGAATAAACCCGTAGATGCAGACCAGTTCGGAAATATAGCTCCTAGGCTTTCAGAGACCACTTGGTGATTATGCTAGACTGGTCAACAATCAAGGATTATCAAGTATTTGACCACCTCTAATTGTAGCTAACAATTTTGAGTTGAACCAAGGGTTGCTTCAAACCCTTTAGAACTATTGTGTCTTCAAAGGTAATATAAATGAAGATCCTAAAACACATCCGATGGACTTTGAGGAGATTATTAACACCTTTCAATAAAATAGTGTGTCACAAGATGCAGTTTACTTAAGGGCATTCCCCTTCACACTCAAAGATGATGCAAAGCAGTGGCTTTGAAGCTTGCCTACGGGATCGATTATAACATGGGATGAGATGACCAAAAAATTTCTTGATAAATATTTCTCATCACCTAAAACGGGCAAGTTTAGAAGAGAAATCCATACCTTCTACCAGAAAAGAGACTGAAACTGTGTTTCATGGGAGAGGTTTAAGGAGATAGTACGAAAGTGTCAACATAGCAGAATTTAACTATGGATGCAACTCCATGATTTTTTGGATGGATTGACACCGGCCTCTCGTAGAACATTGAGTAATGCAACTGGAGGCCCATTGATGAAGAAGACTCCAGTGGAGATAGTTACAACTCAAGATGAGTTTTCTGAATATGCGAATAAGTGGCCCTCTGAGAGTGCTGAAAGAAAAAGATCAACTGGTGTTCACCAAGTTGATGCTAATACATATGTGCAAGTACAGCTTGATGTTATGGTTAAAGAAATAGGAAAGCTGACCTTAGCCACCATACAGAGTGAACCTCATGCAGCTTGTGACATATGTGGAAGAGAACAACCTTCTCATTGTGAGCACGTGATTTTTTACCTAAATGAACTACTCCCATTAAATAAAAATAATAATTATCTTTTTCAATTTTTGCAATTTTATAGGATTTTTCGTAGAATTTTGTTAATTATTTGCATTATTGTGCGTATTTATTTTTCATTAAAAATCAAAAATACCAAAAAAAAAAATCATGTACTGCATTTAGATTTTGTTCGTATTTTAGGAATTAATTAGTTATTTGCTTTATTAAAAATGAAAAAATCGCAAAAACTGACTCGTATTTACATTCTTAGCCTTAAATTTTGGATTATTAATTTTTTTCTTTTGAATTAGGATCAACTAATTTTTATAAACTTTATAGTTAGATAATTAGGTTAATTTTATAATTTGAATTAATTTAGGAATTTAATTTAGGTTTTTAATTAATTAAAAAAAGAAAAAAAACAAAAGAGGTGGAAATTGAAGAAAAAAAAACTGGTCTTAAATTCAAATTAGGCCAAACATTTTAGAAGCCCCAAGGTTTTTCCCAACCCAATACCCAACCCTAAAACCTTTAATCTATAAAAGGACCTAGAGATATACACAAAAGAGGAAGGGCTGAAAAACTGAAAAGCTGCGCATAAAAGACAGACCCCCTCCCTCCACGTCGTATTCTCCAACAAACCCTACCCCCATGTCGATCATCTCTTTTAGAAAACCAGTGACCACCCCAAAATGACTCCCTAATGCCATAAAACACTGCTGCCGCACCAACTGAACACGAACGCACAAACGCATAAAGATCTTTGGTTTTCAATGGAGTCCGATGGAGGTTGAGTCACATGAGATCTATCTGAAGTTTCCGGCGAGGCTTCGATGTCAAAGTTCTAACTCATAGTTTTAGTTTTTTTAAGTCCGTTAGGTCCTGCTCTGTTTTTGTATACATTAACTTTGTTTATCAATAAAAATTTGTTCGACAATTGGATTTTCTTGTGTTGAGACTCGAAGAAAACTTCAGTTTCTAAGATTGAGTTTGAAGCTGCGTAGCCTCATTTGGCTGCTAGAATTTTATTGTTTTGAGTCCATTTTGGAACTAGCTAGTGAGATCTGCTCGGAGCCAGTCGTTGAAGTATCGAGGTCATTTTTTCGAGGTCCTGGTGCTAGTTATTCTTTTTCCGATCTAATTTCTGTTGCCCGAATTCCATGTTTTGACGTTAACGCCTTTCAAGTGTACTGCTCGGAGAATATTTTAATTGGGAAGCTCATTTGAAGCTGTTTTTTCTCGGCCTTTATTTGGTAAGCCTCACATATCAATTTATACAAGTATTGAAGAAGATGAATCAGAACTGCACCAACATAACAAGTCAGATTTTTTCCCTTTTTTTTTCTCATCATTCTTATTTGGTGTTATTTTGATAGTTTTGTTATTTATTCTGATACGTAACAAAGTGTAATTTTAAAAAATTTCAGTGACCAAAAAGATATGCTTTATGTTACATTGATTAACATCAATTCTTGTGCATTGACTTTATTTTTGTCATTCTAATAAGCTTTTTCTTGAAAGTTGAATTAAAAATCAGTGAGTACTAGTGCTAAGTCTTGGATTTTTAATTTTGAATTAATAGAAGTTGGGTTTAATGGTGGTTTGATAGTGGATAGTGGTGTGATTTGTTTGTGGCTATGGGTACGGTTCCCGTGAAATGGTTACGATATGTGAATCTCAATTCGGGGGTGCATTTCATGTAACCTGATTATAACAACTTTGAATAATTAAATCCTTTGAAATTAGAAATCAAGGTGTGCCATTTTGCAAACTTCCATGGCCCTCACAAAGTTAAAAATGCGTAGTTGCTTTAGGCGCGTTGTTTTAATAATATTACCTTTCTAAACTCGGGTGTGCATTTCATGTGACCCAAATCTAAATCTCAATAACGTTGGATAAAATGTGTTTCAGATTGCGGGTGCATTTTATGTGACGTGATCCAAAGTCATGTTTTATACGATATTAAATCTTCTTTAAAAAATAAGTAAAGCGGTTCTAAAATTAAATTCACATAGGTTTAAAATTGTTCTAAAATTAGATAATTAGGCCAATTATAACAGTTGAGCGACCATGCCAGAATCACGGAACTCGGGAGTGCCTAGCACCTTCTCCTGGGTTAACAGAATTCCTGATCCGAATTTCATATTTGCGGACTATATACAGAGCCAATCCTTTTCCTTGATTCGGGATTTGAACCAGTGACTTGGGACAACATAAATATCACAAGTGGCGACTCTGAATCATTTAATAATAAATCCAGTTTCGATTGTCCTTTAATTGGAAAAACTCCCTTTATTATTCCCTTTCGAGGGTGTAGTGAAAAGGGAGATGTGACAGCTATGGCGACTTTGCTGGGGAGAAGAACCCAGAACTTTTGGTTCAGGTTTCAGAATTCGAGCTTAGATAAATTGTTATATTTGGCTTTATCTGATTTTGTTACATGTTTGGGCCTAATGTGCTAAGTGTTGCTTTTACTGCTTTGACACTCCATGAACTGTACATAAATTGTTACGAAACACTTCTTCTCTCTAAGTATTCTAAATCATGAAGGAGTGTGCACTTCGTGTGACTTATTTTCTGTTAGAGTCATATTCCAAAATTTAGAACGAGGTTCGGACAAGTTGCAAAGCCGGCGAAGCTTCTGTATTCCCGGTACGCTCCCCCCCTGGCTCAAGTTTTTCGCTTGGGTAAGCCAGGTCTAGAACAAATAAACCCAGGTTTTTAAACCTAGAATAACTCAGCCTCATGCTGGATCCCTAGTAGGAGCGTTTGTTGTATCACGTGCAGTTGACTTAGGGGACTCAACATAGGGGTTGGGTCTGTGTTGAGTCCGTCTAGGACAGGTGTACCCACAATAACAGACTATCCTGATACATATTTTATGTGATGTTTGTTGTATTTATTTGCTTCGGGTTTGCATGTTGACCGACTTTTGAGTGATGGGAGAAAATTGGAAAAAGAAATGGCATTGTGAGGTTTAAATGAAAAATCCAAATTGTACTGAGACTCTACCGGATTTTGAGAAAATGAAAAGAAAAAAGAAGAAGAAAAAGGTTTTGTTTTCAAAATTAGTTGGTTTTATTTTATTTGCCCGAACTACACCAGTTTGATTCTCACATGGTGTGAGATAGGTAGGCAACCCCCATCAGGTCCAACTTCCGCTTTTGCAAAAATAGCCCAAAAGAACAAAAAAAAATTATGCATAAGTGAGGTGATGCCATTCATGTCAAGAATAGCCAAATGTCCCTCAAAAGAGCGCTGGAAGGCTGTTTTTGCAAGAACAACCACCTTTAGTCATTTTTCAAAGTTTTGGCCATTTAGCTGACACAGCCTTAAATCTTTGTTCTCGAAGTGCTGAAAGGCCGTATGGGCAAAGCCGGATATTTTTATAGAAATTTTGAAACATAGTGATAACTTTCTGAGTCAAAATGAATCTTGATTTTTCTCCTGTTAGTTTCCTTTTTGAATCTGTTGGTTTTTATGGTAAAATTCGGTAGGAGGAGTCGCCATAACCAGAACATTTTATTTTTTCTGGGAAAAAATTTGAAAATCCCAAAATATTTTATTTATTTTTACATTTATCTCCAAGAACTACACTTGGTCTGATTTATGCGGGGTCATGATACGTAGGCGATCTCCATAAGATCCAACCGTAACCAAATAAGGAAAAAGAAAAGAGAGGAATAACAACAGAGCAAGAGCAAAGAAAAGAGAGAAAATAAGAAACCGAGAGAAGGCAACAATGGCAAAACAAGAGGGTGAAATGGGATAATAAAAACAAAAGAAAGCAAAGGCAAGGAAAAAGAGATATAAGAAAAAGAAAGAAAGTTGCAAATAGAAATAAGGAGAGTCGGGATGATGCATGCAACCGTTCAAAGGCATAATAGAAACAGTTAACTGCTTAGATGCATTCATGTCCCAAAATGTGCGGTTGCCAATCTGTTAAAGCTCTAATTGCTAACATGGTTATTGTTGATGTATTTGAGTTCAGACAGGTGGTTAGTTTGTGGCATTCGGACGAGTCATCCATGCATGCTAGGTCAAATAACAAGAGAGCCATGACTAGTGAGGGATCGGACATAGGTGTTGTCAAATCGGAATTTGAGTTGAAAGAAGAGACCCAAAGGTTGAAACGCCAGATAACAGAGATGTACTAGGTTTGGATTAGTAGGCACCCTCTACCCTCATTCCCCACCAGCTACATTGAAAATCTTGCTTTCGTCCCACTACCATCACAATTCTAGATTCCCAATGCTGCTAGTCTCTCCTCACAACATACCCCAGGATTTACCCCTAGCCATAACTACCCTGGCATCTTGTCCTAACCTTTCCATGCTCCACCCGCCAATACACGTGTGTCATTAACTACTCCCATTTTTTCAGCTCCTCCCCATGCCAGCATCCCTCTATCTTCTAGTAAAACCTTGTTCAAAGTTCCTGATGCCCAATACTATGGTACATAACCAACTTTCAAGACCTCGGATCCATACTGTTGCGCTCCTCAGTTCGGGCCTCCCATTGAAATTGAAAAACCCACTAAGGTTGTGGAACAAGATAAAGTATCTAGAAAACGTGTGATGCTTGCAAAAGGGTCTTCGAATGGTGATGGGGAAAGTCGATAAAAGCCAAAGTTGGTGGTACTAAGGATGCCAAGCAAGGCTGTTGTAGTTGTGAAAGGGTCTCCCATTACCCATGTTGCTATTAAATCAATGACTCAGTTGCCAGTGGTTGAGACAAAGGATGTCCAGGGGAACTGCAAACGAGCAATAATGACACACAAAGGAAAAGAAGTGGAGGAAGAATTTGTTGAGATCGGAGGATCGACTCATTTTGGAGGATGTCTTAGCTCCAAAGAACTAAGGAAGGCCAAGCTCTTCAAGGGTAACCAAATGCCAGTGAAGAAACCGGTGATCGAGGAGGAGGTCGAAGAGTTCTTGAGAAAGATGAAAGTGCAAGACGATTCCATTGTTGAACAATTAAGGAAAACTCTAGCTAATATTTCTCTGTTATCTTTGTTGACACAATTGGATGAACATCGCGGGGGCCATAATGAATATTCTGAGAGAGGCACATGTTCTTGATAACATCACAGTAAATAAATTAGAAAAGATTGCTAGCAGGATCTTTGAATCAAATAGGACCACTTTTGCGGACGATGAGCTTCCTATAGAGGGTACGGAATACAATCGAGATCTTTGTGTCACGGTGAAGTGAGAAAATTATTTTGTCACCCGGGTGTTGGTTGATAATGGATCCAGTGCAAATATTTGCCCTCTGTCCATTTTGCAAAAGTTGAAGACCGGCACCGAAGAAATCCACATGAACGGCGTAGGTATTTGAGATTTTGATGGGAAAGGAAAAGGTTCTGCTGGAGATATAATGCGTGAATTGGTGATAGGGCCAGTTGGTTTCAGTACGGAATTTCAAGTTCTAGACGTGGTCGCCCCATATAATTTGTTACTAGGTAGGCCTTAGATACATGCGGTTAAGGCAGTGCCATCGTCGCTACATCAAATAGTGAAATTTAAATGGGACAAACAAGAGATAGTTGTGCGTGGGGAGGAGGATTTATCCCTTTATAAAGATTCATCTGCTCCATTTATTGAGTCCGGAGATGATAAAGGACCTTTTAGCTTATCAAACTTCCGAAACGATGCATGTCGAAAAGGTTCCTGAAGGAAAATACATTCCAAGGCCGAGGTTATCACCTTCGATCTGCATGGTAGCTAATGAGATGTTGAAGTATGGTTTTGTGCCGGGTAAGGTCTGGGCGCATCTTTGCAAGGTACTGTGCAGCCCGTATCTCTACGTAAAAATCTTGGTACATTTGGTCTGGGGTTCAAGTCTACAGGGGAGGATGTGAAGAATGCTACAAAGTTGGAAAAGAAAGCATGGCTGCTCTCTAGGCCTATCCCACACCTCTTCAGGACTTTTGTGAAGTCAGGGGCAGTGAACCATCCGGTGTCTGCAGTTCCAAAGCCTGTGGTTGTCTTTGATGAAGAGTTGATTTGAGAAGGTCCAAAGTCTGTTTGACGAAGTGAACATGGTAAAAATTAGGGAAGGTTCTAGTGATGAAGAGGTGCATTTTGTCAGGCCGAATATGAAGCTTAGCAATTGGGAAGCCGCTCCTCTCCTTGCTCGGATGGAATCTCGGTAGTTTGCTTTGTTTTCCTTTTTATTTGGGTCATTCTAGGGTGTGACCCAGATTTTTACCTTTCGCTTGTTTCATGAACAAACCCTGTTATCCTTTATTTTCAATGAAATGCAATTTCCTTTTTCCATCATTCCTGATAGTTTTATTTTTGTTTTCTTTTTGTACAATTCTTTAATGTTGGTTTCAATGACATGACATGCATGAGGAGTCCTCGGCCGAGTTCTAAAGTCCAATTTAATTCTGAAAATCCACAATAGAGTGCGACGATGAAGCCCAGATTGATGATGATGAATGGGTCAAAACACGATTGGAGCAATTAAGTCTGATTGATGAGCAAATATTAGCGGCCGTGTGTCATGCCAGTTGTATCGAAAGAGAATGGCAAGAGAAGGTGCACCCCCGGAATTTGATGTCGATCATTTGGTATTGAAGTACATCAGCCCGTATCGGGTCGAAGACAAAGGCAAGTTCGCCCCAAATTGGCAGGGGTCCTTCATCGTGACGAGAGTGTTGTCCAATGGTGCCTTGTATTTAACAAACATAGAAGGCAAGTGTGTAGAAATGGCCATCAATTCCGATGTGGTCAAAAGATATTATGTATGATCTTCTTTGATTAAATTGATTTGTTTGTACTTGGCATGTTTTGAAAATTGGGATGACGAAGGCATTTTATTCTGCTATCTAAAAACTTTATCCTTTGTTACCCCCTTTGAGCCTTATTATTTTCTTTCATACCCCTCTTTTGAAATCAGCAGCAAAGATTAGAAATACAAGCGTGAAAGATAAGTAAAGGAAAAGAGAAAAGAAAAATAATGAAAAGAGAGAGAAGGAAAAAAAGGAAGAAGAAAAAAAAAAGAGAAGAAAAATAAAAAGAAAAACAACAAAACAACAAAACAACAAAAGGAGAAAAGGAAGAAAGAAAAAAAAAGAAAGATAGATAGAAGGAAAAAGGAAGAAAAATTACAACAACAAGGTAATTCCTATGACATGAACTACGTTCGACCTAATTCTTTTTAAGGATACATAGGTAGCCTCACGGTTCGCTCTCATAAAAGTAAAGATCCTAAAGTCCCCAAGAAATAAACTGGGGCAGAAGTTGTAGTTGTTGTAAGAAATTTGATTCTGAAAGTTGTAATTTTTAACCCATTTGAATTGTTTTGACCCTTTTATACCCTTTCCTTCTAACCATATCCAAAAGCCCACATTACGGTCCAAAGAAAGACCTTTCGATCAGTCTTCGAGAGATGCCAAGTCGAGCAAGTAGAGGTGATTCATACGAGCGGAAACACTCCGTTCCAAACAAGGAAATGGAAAAAACCTTCACAGGTACCGCAAGGCGATAAAAGCTGAGAGAAATAAAAAATGAAAGAGTCTTATTGGTGAAAACATTCACGGGCACCATAAGGCGACGGTGAGTTGAGAGAAAGACCAAAATGAGAGAGGCTTGATGGTGAAAACCCTTTGGGCACTACAAGTCAAATAAGGATTTTGAATCAGATTGGATAAGCGGAGCATTGAAGCTCGGTTTCACGGCAAAAAGGTTAGACAAGAGCTGAACATCAGATTTGCTTAACAGAATAGGCCGTAGGTGCATGTCATGGTCATTAGAGTTGGTATCCACAATCGATAGGTTTCTACTTTGTAGTTTTCTTGTTAGGAATCATCTCATTCCATTGTCCTCTACTGTGTTCCTTTTGTCTTGTTTACTTCCTCTTCCTGATTCTGTTTGGTTAGAACAAGTGAGAAATGACTTTAAAATTTGCCACCAACTTTCCTATCTCACAAAACGGGATCTGGTTAGCACATCAAAGCGTCATAAGTCCGGAAAGAACAACAAGCGCACTGAGCTAGTAACAATCAACATGCTTTGGGATTTGTGTGAAATACAAAGGCTTGGTATATATCAATTTATGGACAATGCAACAGAATGAGGGCTAGGGTGAATGGATCAAAGTTATTTTTTGTGATAAGATTGACAAAAAGGGTGGTAAACTAGTAACAAGAAAGATCTTCCAAGAAGAAATCAAAGTTATCATGGCTAACGATGGAGCAACAGACCTCAAGGCCAGGGCCAGTGGTAAGTCAAGAAGGAACAGTATATGCACCGAGTGGGTGGCATTTGACATGCTTTAACATTTATGGGAAACACAAAGGTTTGGTAAATATTGGTTTATGAGCAATGCAACAAATAGAGGATATTGGGTCTGAATGGAGAAGAGGTATTTTATGTGTTAAGGGTCACAAAGAAAGTGGCTAGTCAATAAATAAGCAAGGTCTTCAAGTAGAAATCAAAGTTATCGTGGCAAATAAGGGAGACGTAGACCTCAAGGATAGGACCAGTGGTTTATGTCAAGAAAGAACGGCATGTGCAATGAGGGGGTGACAAGTGTCGTGCTTTGGGGTTCATGTGAGACACAAAGGTTGGTAAGTGTCAGTTCAGGAGCAATACAATAGATATAAGGTATTGGGTTTGAACGGAGAAGAGGTATTTTCTGTGTTAAAAGTGACAAAGGAAGTGGTTAGTCAATGAACAACTATGGTCTTCGAATGGAAATCATTTATCATGGCAAGTGAAGGAGCAACAGACCTCAAGGCCAAGGCCAGTGCTTTAAGTCAAGAAAGAGCAACATACAAATGGAGTGGGGGCAATGGACGTGCTTTGGGATTCATATGAGACACAAAGGTTGGGTAGATGCCGGTTCATGAGCAATGCAATAAATATTGGTTATTGGGTCTGAACGGAGAAAAGGTATTTTCAGTGATACAGATGACAGAGAAAGTGGTTAGTCAATAGACAGGCAAGGTCTTCGAGTGGAATTAGTTATAAGGGGAAGTGAAGGAGCAAACGCCCTTATAGTTCAAGGCCACAAACCAACCACCATATTTTTAAAACTGACAAGATTTTTATTTTATTTGAAACAGGGGCAAAAATTTTGTTTGTTTCGGAGAAACCCTCCGCGAGGAAAGGCAGCACCAAACAGGTTTGACCGTAAGTTGTCAGGACCCTCATGCAAAATGTGACCTAGTTTAAGTTTCAAAACAATCATGAGTAGCATAATTTAGCATAAATATACCCCAAAGGAATATAATTTGGCTTCAAAGTTGCATGTTTAATATAGGATTCAATTAGGAATTTTTAGGACCCTCTTGGAAAATGGGACCTCGTTTAAAATTCAAAACAATCAGGAATAGCCAAATCTAGCGTAAATGTATCCCAAAGGAATATAAGTTGGTTTCAAAGTTTGCATTTTTGAGATAGGATTCAATTAGGAGATTTCAGGACCCTCTTGGAAAATGGGATCTAGTTTATAAACCGAAATAATCATGAGTAGCAAGATCTAACTTAAATGTACCCCAAAGGGATATAAGTTGGTTTCAAAGTTTGCATGTCGGAGATAGGATTCATTAGGAGTTTTCAGGACCCTCCTGGAAAATGGGACCTAGTTTAAAATTCAAAATAATCATGAGTAGCATAATCTAGCATAAATGTACCCCAAAGGAATATAAGTTGGCTTAAAAGTTTGCATGTTTGAGATAGAACCCAATTAGGAATTTTCAAGACCCTCCTGGAAAATGGGACCTACTTTAAAATTCAAAACAATCATGATTAGCATAATCTAGCATAAATGTACCCCAAAGGAATATAAGTTGGTTTCAAAGTTTGCATGTTTAAGATAGGATTCAATTAGAAGTTTTTAGGACCTTCGTGAATAATGGGACATAGTTTTAAGATTTCCATTAGATAACAAGATGTAGCGCAAGTTCTGTTGTAGGGTAGTATAACTCAGTCGTAAAATTGTCACTCTTAAGGTAAGACTTGATTTCCGATTTTCAGGACCCTCCTGGATAATGGGATGTAGTTTTAAGATCCTCTTAAATAACAAGATTCTGCGAAAGTCACACCTTTAGAAGATATAACTTAGATTTAAAATTGTCCTTTAATTAAGAGTTGCTATGACCCTCCTGGATAATGGGATCTAGCTTTCAAATTCTTAGAATATTTAAAACATTATTCAGTTTAACACTCACATATGTGCCCAGCTACCAAAGTGGGGCAGAAAATTTTCTTTGTTTTGTCTGTTTTGTTGAAATCAGGCACCCACCTGGAGTACAAGGGAAGCTAACATGAGTTTCAAGGGAAAGCAGTTTCAAATGAAGACAATTCAAGTTTCACGGGAAAGCAGGTCAAGTTCAGCAATCAGACGCCCACCTGGAGAACAAGAAAAATCAGCTCAAGTTTCAAGGTAAGAAGATCAAGTTCAGCAATCAGGCGCCCACCTGGAGAACAAGGGAAAACAACTCACGTTTCAAGGGAAAGCATGTCAAGTTCAGCAATCAGGCACTCAGCTAGAGAACAAGGGAAAACAACTCAAGTTTCAAGAGAATGCAATTCAAGTTTTGGTAATCGGGCGCCCACCTGGAGAACAATGGAGTATAATTCGATTTTTGGTAATCTGGCACCCATCTTGAGAACAAGGGAATATAATTCAAGTTTTGGTAATCAGGTGCCAACCTGGAGAACAAGGGAATACAATTCGAGTTTTGGTAATCAGGCACTCACCTGGAGAACAAGGGAATACAGTTTATGTTTTGATAGTCAGGCGCCCACCTGGAGAACAAGGGGATACAATTCAAGTGTTTGGTAATCAGGCACCCACATGGAGAACAAGGAAATACAACTCAAGTTTTTGGAAATCAGGCACCCACCTGAAGAACAAGGGGAAGTAGAAATCTTAGAATCAGTTCAAGTTTTTGGCAATGAGGTGCCCACCTGGAGACCAAGGGAATATAGTTCAAGTTTTTTGGCAATCAGGCGCCCACCTGCAGAACAAGGGAATACAGTTCGAGTTTTTGGTAATCAGGCACCCACCTGGAGAACAAGGGTATACAATTCAAGTTTTGGTAATCAGGCGCCCACCTAGAGAATAAAGGAATACATTTCGTGATTTTGGCAATCAGGAGCCCACCAGGAGAACAAGGGAATACAGTTTGAGTTTTGGGCAATCAGGCGCCGACCTGGATAAAAAGGGAATATAATTCAAGTTTTTGCAATCAGGCACCCGCCTGGAGAACTAGGGAATACAACTCATGTTTTGGTAATCAGGCACCCACCTTGAGAACAAGCGAATACAATTCAAGTTTTGGTAATCAGTCACCCACCTGGAGAACAAGGGAATACAATTCAACTTTTGGAAATCAGGCACCCGCCTGGAGAACAAAGGAATACAATTCAAGTTTTGGCAATCAGGCGCCCGCCTGGAGAACAAGGGAATACAATTCAAGTTTTGGTAATCAGGCGCCCTCCTAGAGAACAAGGGAATACAATTCAAGTTTTGGTAATTAGGCGCCCACCTGGAGAGCAAGGGAATACAATTCAAGTTTTAGCAATCAGGCACCCAACTGGAAAGCAAGGGAATACAGTTCAATTTTTAGTAATCAGGCACCTACCTGGAAAGCAAGGGAATACAGTTCAAATTTCAGCAATCAGGCGCCCACCTAGAGAATGAAGAAAAGAAGCAGCTTAAATATTAGCAATTAGGAGCCCACTTGAATAACAAAAGTAAGCAATTCAAGTTTCAAGGAGCAGCAATTCAAGTATTGGTAATCAGGAGCCCACCTGGAGAATAAAGCAACTCAAGTGTTGGTAATTAGGAACCTACCTGAAGAACGAAGGGAAAGCAACTCAGATTATAATTCGAGCTCAGCAATCAGGCGTCCACCTGAAGAAAAGGAAAATCATCTCAGATTACAATTTAAGTCAGCAACAAAAGAAGCTCGTGGCAAGAATGCGAGTCAACAGTCTGAGATGATCAACGGAAGTTAGTCACAACCCAGAATAAAAAAAAGGCAAGAAGTGAATCCAAATGCAGAATTAGAGAAATATGTGAGTTGCTCAAGACGTGGCCGAGGTCACAAGCACTGCATACCTGGTCTTGATCCGAAAAGCTGAAGAAGGATGAACTAGCACCTGCAACTAGCAAACATCAAGGTTCAAATCTAAAGTCTGCATGAAGAACCACTCAAGACTCAAGATCAAACTTTAGAAGACTTATAGATAGAAATCTTGTAACTCGTAGTTGACAGGCTTAGCTATTCTTTTTCATTTCTTTTGATTCTGATATAATAATAGGACCGCATACCGGAACCTCGGCAGAACGGCACCTCGACCGGCTTTTCACCTCGGCATACTCCATCATCTCACTCACTTCTGAACTACACTGACCTGATTCCTTCACGACCAAGGATATGTAGGCAACCTTGGAAGCAAGGTTCGGTCAAATCTTTTAAAAATGCTTCCCACGGAGTATTCAAATTGGCAAAAATCGCTCGTACTTGCTCACTTTAGCTTTGCACAAAAACTCTTCGCGTTTTCGAGCAAAGAGGGGCAGCTGTGAGCACGTGATTTTTGACCTATATTAATTACTCCCATAAAATAAAAAAATAATAATCTTTTTCAATTTTTGCATTTTTATAGGATTTTTCGTAGAATTTTATTAATTATTTGCATTATTATGCATATTTAATTTCCTTTAAAAATCAAAAATACCAAAAAAAAAATCATGTATTGCCTTTAGATTTTGTACATATTTTAGTAATAATTAAATAAGTATTTGCTTTATTAAAAATGAAAAAATCGCAAAAAAAATGGCTCGTTTTTACATTCTTAGCCTTAAATTTTGGATTATTAATTTTTCTCTTTTGATTTAGGATCAACTAATTTTTATAAACTTTATAGTTAGATAATTAGCTTAATTTTAAAATTTGAATTAATTTATAAATTTACTTTAGGTTTTTAATTAATTAAAGAAAGAAAAAAAAACAAAAGAGGTGGAAATTGAAGAAAAAAAAAACTGGTCTTAAATTCAAATTGGGCCAAACATTTTAGAAGCCCCAAGGTTTTCCCCAACCCAATAACCAATACCCAATACCCAACCCTAAAAATATTAATCTATAAAAGGACCTAGAGATATACACAAAAGAGGAAGGGCTGAAAAACTGAAAAGCTGCGCATAAAAGACAGACCCCCCTCCCCCCACGTCGTATTCTCCAACAAACCCTACCCCCATGTCGTTCATCTCTTTTAGAAAACCAGTGACCACCCCAAAATGACTCCCTAATGCCATAGAACACTGCTTCCTCGCCAACTGAACACGAACGCACAAATGCATAAAGATCTTTGGTTTTCAATGGAGTCCGATGGAGGTTGAGTCACATGAGATCTATCTGAAGTTTCCGGCGAGGCTTCGATGTCAAAGTTCTAACTCATAGTTTTAGTTTTTTTATGTTCGTTAGGTCTTGCTCTGTTTTTGTATACATTAACTTTGTATATCAATAAAAATTTGTTCGACAATTGGATTTTCCGGTATTGAGACTCGAGGAAAACTTCAGATCCTGAGATTGAGTTTGAAGCTGCGTAGCCTCATTTTGCTGCTGGAATTTCATTGGTTTGAGTCCATTTTGGAACTTGCTAGTGAGATCTGCTCGAAGCTAGTTGTTGAAGTCTCGAGGTCATTTTTTCGAGGTCCTAGTGCTAGTTTTTCTTTTTCCGATCTGATTTCAGTTGCTAGAATTCCATGTTTTGACGTTAACGTCTTTCAAGTGTACTGCTCGGAGAATATTTTAATTGGGAAGCTCATTTGAAGCTGTTTTTTCTCAGCCTTTATTTGGTACGCCTCATATATCAATTTATACAAGTATTGAAGAAGATGAACCAGAACTGAACCAACATAACAAGCTAGGTTTTTTCCATTTTTTTTTCTCATCATTCTTATTTGGTGCTATTTTGATAGTTTTGTTATTTGTTCTGATACTTTGTAACAGAGTTTAATTTTAAAAAATTTCAGTGACCAAAAAGATATGCTTGATGTTACATTGATTAACATCAATTCTTGTGCATTGACTTTAATTTTTTCATTCTAATCAGCTTTTTCTTGAAAGTTGAATTAAAAATTAGTGAGTACTAGTGCTAAGCCTTGGATTTTTAATTTGAATTAATAGAAGTTGGGTTTAATGGTGGTTTAATAGTGGATAGTGGCGGGATTTGTTAGTGGCTATGGGTACGGTTCCCCTAGGATGGTTACGATATGTGAATCTCAATTCGAGGGTGCATTTCATGTAACCTGATTATAACAACTTCGAATAATAAAATCCTTTGAAATTAGAAATTTAGGTGTACCATTTAGCAAAGTTTCATGGCTCTCGCAAAGTTAAAAACACGTAGCTGCTTTAGGCGAGTTCTTTTAATAATATTATCTTCCTAAACTCGGGTGAACATTTCATGTAACCCAAATCTAAATCTTAATAACGTTGGCTGAAATGTGTTTCGGATTGCGGGTGCATTTCATGTGACGTGATTTAAAGTAATTTTTAATAAGACGTTAAATCTTCTTTAAAAAATAAGTAAAGCGGTTCTAAAATTAAATGCACATAGGTTTAAAATTGTTCTAAAATCAGATAATTAGGCCAATTATAACAGTTGAGCGACCGTGATAGAACCAAGGAACTTGGGAGTGACTAACACCTTCTCCCCAGTTAACAGAATTCCTTACCCAGATTTCTGGTTTGCGGACTGTAATATAGAGTCAATCCTTTTCCTCGATTCGATAGTTGAACCTGTAACTTGGGATACCATAAATCTCCCAAGTGGCGACTTTGAATCTTTTAATAATAAATCTTGTTTCGATTGTCCTTTAATTGGAAAAACTCCCTTTATTATACCCTTTCGGGGGTTTAGTGAAAAAGTCAGGGCTCAACTAAGGAAGTGAATGCTGTAGAAAATTACAACTTTAATGCAATGGATCAGAAGCACCCCCAGTTTTTCATGGAGTTTATCTAGGGGAACTACGGATGCATGGAAACAAACAACCCTAGACCCTAAGGAAAAGGAGATCCAGTCTTCCAAAATTAGTAGAGGCAGCAATATCGGCCTGAATAGCCCATTCAGTATGGCATGGAAGATATTATGAAGGCCTTCATTCTCAAAACTGATGAGAGACTTGAAGCTCATAGCTCAGCAATTAAAGAACTGGGCACGGGTTTTCGAAACTTGGAAAGACATGTTGGGCAGCTAGCCACAAAATTATCTGAAAGACTCCCAGGTACTCTCCCCGCTGACACTGAGAGAAACACTAAAGAAATAGTGAATGTTGTAACCTTGAGAAGTAGGCAAGTGTTGAAAGGTCCTACCTAGTCCAAAAGAGGTGGAACTTGAAAAGGAAAGTAGGGAGCAACTTAAAATTGAAGTTGATAAGAAGAAGAAAGCCAAAAAGGTACATGAGAAAAAGAAGAAGGAAGACAATTCAAGAAAGGAGGAACTAGAAGAGAGCAAGCATATGCTTGCTTTACCATTCCCCCAATAGCTATACAGAGAAAAGTTGGTCAAGCAGTTTGAGAAATTTCTGGATATGCTGAAACAAGTTCATGTGAACTTACAATTCATGAAAGTTCTCTCACAAATGCCAGCTTATGCCAAATTCTTGAAGGAGATCCTTACACAGAAGAGAAAGATAAAAGAGACCTCAGTGGCCAAGCTCATAAAGTAGTGCAGTGCAATCTTGCAAAACAAACTCCCACAAAAATATGGAGATTCAGGGAGTTTTACTATACCTTGCTCTTGAGACACTATTAATTTTGATAAGCCTTTATGTGATTCTGGTGCTTCAATTAACTTAATGCCCGTGTCTATTTATAGGAAACTGGAGAATGAGATTGGAGATATAACTCCAATATGTTTTCGGTTAGCAGACCAAATGACTCTAATACCCGAGGGGATAGTGGAAGATGTTTTGGTTCGGGTAGATAAGTTCGTCTTTCCTGTATATTTTATAGTGGTAAAGATGGAAGAAAGGTCCCTCTTATCCGAGGAAGACCATTCTTAGCAAGGGTAAGGTTATCTTAGATGTACACGAAAGAAAACTCATGCTTAGAGTGGGTGAGGAAACTGTGACTTTTGAGATGAACGTAGCAACTCGGGTGAGAAAGGATAAACCAGCTGCAAGTATTGAGTGGAAAGTGAAGAATTCGAAAGAGAAAGCCGCAATGAGTGAGAAAGTTAAGTGTGGGGTGTACCCCAAGAAAGCTGATAAAAAGTTGACTGCATGGATATGTGCATTAGTTTGGGCGCGTGGAATGGAGCCCGACTTCGCTCAGATCCCGACTAGGTATTCAGATAAGTTTCCTGTACCTTATGCTTTTTAATTGTGTGTCATGGGGACATGCCACAACTTAAAGTGTGGGGTGGGGGATATGTTGTATTTGCATATATTAGTTTTAGTTTTCTTTTTGTTAGTTGTAGTAGTTAGAGATTGAAAAATATTTGAAATGAAAAAAAAACATTAAAATTTTAAAATTTTTGAATTTTCCCGATGATGGATATCATCGATAGGTTTCTTGAGAGATTAAAGTCAAAAGAAAATGACCAAAAAAAGTTTTTCTTTTGTTAGGTAGTGTAGCAAGTCCCCCTTTGGTTTTTCTTTGTGTCGCGGTTCTTTTCTAATGATTTTGTTCGAACTGGGTGTAGTTAGTTTTTGTTTTTTAGAAGTAGGAAACTTGAGCTATGATTTGAATTGAAGGCAATTTCTCTTGACTTTACAATGTCTTGAGAATAGTAAGTGCTTTAGTTGTGATGCTTACTATTCTCAAGACATTAGTATAGTAGTACACTAAGGGCAAGCCTATAGTACGTCTTTTGTGGCACATGATTATTGTTTCTGAGAGTGAGCGAATTCTTTCTATCTTGTGTTTTTAAGTGTTCTTAAATTTTATTGTTGTTTGGAACTACTCTCTATTAATGTGTGAGTGCACTTAATTCATGAAGGAAAAGTAATGTCATTGACCTCTGTGTTAGAATAAGTGAGTTAGTTGTGAATAATGTTTGGTACTTGTGAGTCAAATCTTGTGGGGAAGATATTACACTTTTTCGCTTAGTCTACTTTAAATATTCTTAGTGTGATGAGTTAGGAGAGTTGTTTAAAAAGGTCGTGGCTTTGTAAAAGGTGGTTTGATTGCTTGATGACGAGCACTGGTTTAAGGTTGGGGTGTTGATGGTAGGTTATAGTTACATATTTTAGTCGCTTATTGCACTCTAATTCACTGCACTTTCTTTGTGTTGAGCTCTAACTGGTAGTGTTTTGCACTTATTGTGTGATTTATGCTTTGTAGGATTCATTCCGAGCTATGTAGATGTTATGGAGCTAATTCAACCTATTTGGAGCTTTGATGTCTGAGTAAAATCCCAAAGGATTGAGTTGGGATCGTGTTTGGGGGTCGAGGACCAAGTCAGAATGTCAAAACGCAAGATTTGAGCCGTACTCTAAGAAATTTGCACTAGTGCGAGCAGGGTGTGAGGCATAGTGCCACGCAGCAGTGTATATTTGTTGCATGTTGAATTGTTGAGATTCCTGAAGATCTCCACTAGCGTGTGGCATGGCGCATCTCCCCATGCGGCACGCCTGTGTATTTTTTCCAGAGTAATTTACCTATTTTGGCTAGGAAATGGTGATTTTGTCTGGGCCCGACCCTACTTGATATAAATAGATGGAAATGTTATTTTTTGGACTTTTGATACATCTTAGACCTAAGGAGACTAAGTAGATGTTGTACAAGCAAAAGCACAAGGAATTTATCATTCAATCCACTCAAGACACGGGTTTGGATTGTTTTATGTTTTTCTATACTTTAAACATATTTGTGAGGAATTGATCCATGTGTAAGGAATTTTTAACTTTAGGATTTAATTTATTTGGTGTATTGATATTTTTTGGTGGATTATAACTCTAGCTTTATGTATTGAAGCATTTTTGGATGATTTAGTTGTTGCATCTATATTCACTTGTTTATGTAATAGAAAGAGGCATAACTTGTGATATCTTTGCACTATATTGTTGGTCGAGTTCATTAATTCTTCTTAGTAATCAAAAGAGGCTTGTTGAATCATTGATTAAACCTAGTTAGGAGGATAATCGAGAGAGGTTCTCCCAAAGATCAATCCACTACGTATCGTTGCATATCTTCACCAAGATTAAATTGGTTCATCTTGTGAGGTTGAGACTTATCAGATGGCATGAGGAAAGTACATCTCTATACCTATATGTCAATGTGTATGAGAAGTCATGAATGACGTGATACCGTACAACATGAGAAAAATGCAACTCTATGCTTGTATGTCAAGTGTGCATGTCGAATGCAATGCAACACAGTGTTAAAACCATATGCATACTCTCATAGAATCAATTCACTCAGTCCTCCTAATCACTCGGCACTAGCATTCAGTAGGTACCCTCACTTATTGTGGGTGTGCAAACTCCGAAAGAGCAGATCCAGCCCAAGCGTTATAATAAGCCAATCATGGCATGAATCTATAATACCTGTTGCGGCATGCAGCCTGATCTTATTAATAACCTCACAATCATGCCCTCGGCCTCACTCAGTCATCAATCCCTCCAGTCTCTCGGTCTCATAATGTCATAAAATCAGCCCAAAAATAATGATGCGATGTATCAATAAATGGTAACAGAGACTGAGATATGATATGCAAATGAATGTGTATGATTGAGTATGTAATTGCAATGCAAGCAAATAACTCAACAGCAGAAATGACCTCAATGGGTTCCAACAGCATAAGCATATAGCCTAGACATGTTTCTAACATGGATCGTAGCTCATTTACTCTAGAACACAGAGATATCATAGATACAAATAAGATTAGGTAACTACACACTACCTCAAAAATAACCGCGTCACAATTCACACAGTGAACGGCCACGCGCCGGTCACCTATCATGTGCATCACCTCAACACCAAACACATATCACGTATATTCTAGGGTTCATACCCTCAGCGCCAAGTTTAAAAGTGTTACTTACCTCAAACAAACTAAATCCAACACCGAGCAAGTCAAACGATGCTCCAAAAATATCATCCCACACATACCGACCTCCGAACGGCTCAAAACTAGCAAAAATCCACTCAAGAACATCAAATAATACAGAAGGAAATAATTTCAAATGATAAAGGTCGAATATTTAATCAAAATGCCAAAGTCAACCAAAAGGTCAAACCCGGGCTCGCACCTCGGAATCCGACAAAACTCACAAAATCTGATAACTATTCAATTACAAGTCCAACCATACTAGTTTCACTCAAATCCGATTCCTAATCGATTTTTAAAAC
The DNA here is from genome assembly GCA_026770625.1 of Nicotiana glauca. Classification (NCBI taxonomy): domain Eukaryota; kingdom Viridiplantae; phylum Streptophyta; class Magnoliopsida; order Solanales; family Solanaceae; genus Nicotiana; species Nicotiana glauca. Next base: position 26,610 of record MU710860.1, on the reverse strand, counting down.
TCAAAAATTCACTCTATAAAACTTTAGACAAAACCCCCCAATTTCTCTCTTTAAATCCTCAATCGAATGCCAAAAACGAAGATAGGTTCATGAAATAAAATCAAAACCGAATAGAGAACACTTAACTCGATCTATATGATGAAAATCGCTTCAAAATCATCTCAATCCAAACTCCATAGCTCAAAATATGAAAAAATGGTTGAAACCCACAAAATAGAGTACTTTATAAGTACTGGGAGAATTAATGAATCGCGATCGAGGAAATACCATCGTGATCGCAAAGAAGAAAAAGCACTACTCCTGAAAATGCACTACTCGATCACATTATCAAACTCGCGAATGAAATACACAAGACTGATAGAGCTACGCATTCGCGAAAACAACCTCGCGAACGCGAAGAGATAACCAGTATTATGATTAGCTCAGCCCCAAATACTACGCAAACATATAGAAGCAAATGTGAATGCGATGAAGACCATCCCAACTCTACGCGAACGCGGCCATATAATCATGATCGCCATGAAGAAAATGTCCATCTTTAGATTTTCTCTACGTGATCAAATACTAATCTTCGTGTTCGTGATGGACAGTTGAGGCAGTAGAAACCAGCAACAACCAGCAATGAAAACATGAAGAAAATGGTTTGTAATCAATCTGAAACATGCCCGAGCCCATCGGAACCCCGTCCGAACATTCCAAAATGTCCCATAACATAACATAAACCTACTCAAGGCCTCAAATCATACATAACAATATCAAAACTATGAATCGCACCTCAAATTAAACTTAATGAACTTTTGAGCCTTCAACTTCCAAAACTTGCGCCGAACATATCAAATCAACTCGGAATGAACTCAAATTTCTTACAAAAGTCCCAAAGGGCATAAAGAAGCTATTCTAATTCCCTGAACCATAATATTAATCTGATATCACCAAAGTCAACTCTCAGTCAAACCTATGAACTTTCCAGACCTTCTAATTTTCAACTTTCACCAGTTAGTGCCGAAACCTTCTAGAAATATCCAAATGTAAATCCGGGCATACGAGTGACTCCAAAATTACCATCCTGACCTAACGAAACAATAAAAACTCCAATCCGAGGTCAAATACTAAAAAGTCAAACATGGTCAATTCTTCCAACTCTAAAGCTTCAATTATGAAATTCATTCTTCCAAATCAATTCAGAAACACCTGAAAATCAAAACTGATGATACACACAAGTTAATATACTCATGCCCTCAAATCACTGATCAAAGTGAAAATTCTCAAAACGACTAGATGGGTCGTTACAAGCGGAGTTGAAGGATTTAAAGGAGCGGCTACAAGAATTGCTTGATAAGGATTTTATCAGGCCTAGTGTGTCACCTTGGGGTGCACCGGTCTATTTATGAGGAAGAAAACTGGTTCTATGAGGATGTGAATTGACTATAGGAAGTTGAACAAGGTTACTATCAAGAACAAGTATCCACTATCGCATATTGTTGATTTATTCGACTAGATTCAAGGTGCTAGGGTATTCTCAAAGATTGACTTGAGATCGGGGTACCATCAGTTGATGATCAGGGATTCAGATATTCCTAAGGCAACATTCAGGATCCGTTATGGGCATTATGAGTTCTTGGTGATGTCTTTTAGGCTGACTAATGCCCTAGCATCATTCATGCACTTGATGAACAATGTATTTCAGCTTTATTTAGATTCCTTCGTCATAGTTTTCATTGATGATATGTTGGTGTATTCTCGCAACAGGGAGGATTATGAGCAACATTTGAGGCATCGTGCTTTAAACATTAAGGGAGAATAAGCTATATGTTAATCCAAATGCGAGTTTTGGATAGACTCGATGGTATTCTTGGGTCATGTGATATCCAGTGAGGGGATTATGGTGGAATTGAAGAAGATTGAGGCAGTTCAATATCACACCCAACCTCGGGAGGTGCAACCGGAACACGATGCTCGAAGACCCGTGCAAACCAACATCTATACTTAGACCCTTCAACATGAAATCTAGCTCAACCAGGACTCCAAGTATAATACAAAAATTTAAAATGATCAACACTAACTATGGAAATAACTTTCAAAATTTTATATATATACTAATGTTGCCACTAGAGACACAACCAACATTTACATACACACCAGACCCTAGTCTGCAAGTCTCTAAGAGTACCACTATATACAAATTGGTCGGGATAGGTCCCCACTATACCAAAAATGATAGAGACATGTACTCCAGTACCTGTCAACTTTTGTTCAACTACTCTAGAGAAGTGAGTGCAAAAAGCAACAGCTAGAACGAACACCCTACCGAGGAAGGACGTCTCTTAATTTATCTGTACCTGTGATCATGAACAAAGCACCCAAAAGAAAGGGCGTCATTACGAAAGATATACTGAGTATGTAACATTGATAATGTACGTCAACCAAAAGCATGACATAAGAGGTATGCATACATAATTTCAACCTGAACATCAAAGAAAAGTCACCGGGGGCGTACAGTGCAGTAACCATGAATCATGAATGTATGCAAGTTTTGTAAAAGTCAAGCCACTAATTGGGTCTATGCATTAAGTATTTGATATAATATAATATCATTCAACCACTTTTTGGGAAATATCGCAGTATGTCATACCCGGCCTTAGATAAGACTCAGTAAAGTCTTATGTCTTCATCACATCATACCCAAACTCAAGAGGTCTCAATTTTACCCTGCCTCAACAAGGCTTGGCATACCCAGCCTCAAGAGGAATTTGTAATATTTCATATCACATAAATCCGTACCCGATCAATTATAGTGCGGCTTAGTAAAGTATTATAATTTTATATATATGCAAAATTAATTTAAAGAGATATCAAGAATTAAACTCAAAATGAATCACACTTTTTCGACCTCAAAGTACCATTTGGAAACATCTCATACAAGAAAGAAAATTCCACCAGCAAAGAACATACAAGAATATGAACAACGTCATAAAGAAAGGCTTTGAACAATTCATCATTACAACATAAGGATCTTTACAAATAAACACTTACATTAAGTCATTCCAAGAAAGAAGGATCCCTTACATACCATTTTGAAATACTAACTATGCTTCTTGAGTTCTTACACTTCTATGGTAGTTATCTTCACTTTCAAGGAAGCTCCAAAACTAGTATGAAGACAAGACAGAGGATACAGTGATATTCACGAGATCTTTTAGGTTAAATTCTTCTATGTTCGCCTTTGATTAAGCCTTGAATCGTTTAAGAGTTCTCAAAGAGAGCTTAGAGCATTTGTGGAAAACACTAAAGCTGGCAATATTGTGTAAAATGTAAGATAAGTAAGACGTACTACATTTTATATAAAATCTAGAAACTCTACCACCCCACGCATCAAAAGGGTCTCCCCACAATGGACATAGAACCCAGTGGGGCAACTTATGCAATTTGGTGAAATGTAATCACCTTTTTGTCCAACTAGCATGTCGCTGGTCGATTGGCTGCACTAGAAGTCAAAGTTATCATCTTTCAACTTTATGGGTGGATAAGGAGTGCAGGGTGTCATATCATTCCCTCATTATGAACATTCATCCTCGAATGTTGAATGATAGTTAATCTCTCAAAATTCTTCAATTACCCTCGGCGGTATTTTGAGTCGTGCCCTCTATATTAGTCTCAATATTATTTTTCATAATCTAAGACAAATAATGGTATTTGGATTTCATATCTTCTTCGACCTCCCATGTCATTTCTTCTACATTTTTGTTTCTCGGAAGCACCTTAACTAACTATCGGAGTGGCTACAAGAATTTCTTCATAAGATAGATCTTCTAGGATTTGGACATCTTCAACTTATGAATGTATGAGATATTCCTTGCTAGTGGAATTTTCTTTCTTGTATGAGTCTAATCACCTTTTTGTCCAACTAGCATGTCGCTGGTCGATTGGCTGCACTAGAAGTCAAAGTTATCATCTTTTAACTTTATGGGTGGATAAGGAGTGCAGGGTGTAACAGCGTCCCCTCATTCGAAACATTCATCCTAGAATGTTGAATGACAGTTAATCTCTCAAAATTCTTCAGTTACCCTCCGTAGTATTTTGAGTCGTGCCCTCTATATTAGTCTTAATATTATTTTCCATAATCTGAGACAAATAATGGTATTTGTATTTCATATCTTCTTCGGCCTCCCTTGTCATTTCTTCTACATTTTTTGTTTCTCGAAAGCACCTTAACTGACTATCGGAGTGGCTATAAGAATTTGTTCATAAGATAGATCTTCTGTGATTTGGACATCTTCAATTTATGAATGTATGAGATGTTCCATACTGGTGGAATTTTCTTTCTCGTATGAGTATAATCACCTTTTTATCCAACTAGCATGTTGCTGGTCAATTGGCTGCACTAGAAGTCAAAGTTATCATCTTTCAACTTTATGGGTGGATAAGGAGTGCAGGGTGTAACATCATCCCCTCATTCAGAACATTCATCCTCGAATGTTGAATGACAGTTAATCTCTCAAAATTCTTCAGTTACCATCTGCAGTATTTTTAGTCGTGCTCTCTATATTGGTCTAAATATTATTTTCCATAATCTGAGACAAATAATGGTATTTAGATTTCATATCTTCTTTGGCCTCCCATGTCATTTCTTCTACATTTTTGTTTTTCGAAAGCACCTTAACTGACTATCGGAGTGTATAAGAATTTCTTTATAAGATAGATCTTCTGGGATTTGGACATCTTCAATGGGCGTAACATGGGATGGGTCACCCCAAGCATTTACGAAGCATGGACACATGCAATACCGAATGTATTGATCACCATTTTGGGGGCAACTCAAGGTTATAAGCCATTGAATTCAACCAGAACTCACATTTAGAAAATTTAGCGTGCAACTTACAATCTCGGAGTGTCCGTAAAACCGTTCGCAAATGCTTCACATGCTCTGCTTCTGATTGAGAATACTATAATATTATCTATAAATACGATCACAAATATATTCAATAATGGCTATAATACCCGATTTATTAAATCCATAAAAGTAGTTGGTGCATTGGTTATAGCAAAGGATATAACAAGGAGCTTGTAATGATCATATCTGGTCCGAAAGGCCGTCTTCGGTACATTTTCTTCCATGACTCTTAAATGATGACACCCATATATGAGATCGATCTTCGAAAAATACTGAGCGCCTTGTAATTGGACCAATAGGTCATCAATTCTTAGAAGTGGATATTTTTTCTTAATGGTAATCTTTTTCAACTATCGGTAATTAATGCACATCCTCAACGTCTTTCGAACAAATGACACCGGGACACCCTACGAGGATGTGCTATGTCGAATGAATCCTTGTCTAGAAGATCCTTTAACTGAACTTTCTATTCCTTCAACTCTATTAGAGACATTTTGTACGGATAAATAGATGTTGGTTGCGTATCGGGAAGCATGTTGATAGCAAATTCGATCTTCCTCTCGCGAGGGATACCCAGAAGCTTATCGGGAAATTCTTTAACAAATAGAACAAATCGAAGAGCTAGAGGCTTTTCCTCCACAACCATTATTCGCACCAAAAAATAGATACATCCTTTCAAGAATATCATTCGAGCCTTAATGTAAGAAATAAACCTTCCCTTGGGTGCTGCAATATCACCCTTCCATTCGATGACGGGCCTACCTAGAAAGTTAAAGTGAATGACTTCCGTCCAAAGATTCATAGTAGCTTATATAGATGTACATAATTTGGTAAATATCCAATGTACCGAAATGAAAAATTTTGGTATTTGGTATTCAATATTTTGGTATTTGGTATGATATTTGGTTTACGTTTTTAAGAATTACTGGTATTAGATATGCTATTCGGTATTCAAAAAATAAAATACTGAAATATTGATACCGTACCAAAATACATGTTAACTTACACAATACACATATTGTTGATTATAACATAAATATTCAAGTTATACTTTCTGTTATTTTTAGAGTTCTCTTTAAACTTTACTGAACGTTTTCCCATGATACTTGCCTTTCCACCTTTTATTTGGTTGCTTACTTATATTTCAATATTTCTCCTGTCTAGGTTTAACATTTTTTGTTTCCATCTTTTTTTTATTATATTATAATATTTTACTTTTGTATTTGTGCATACCTTACTAAAAAATATTACAATCTATGGCTTTATGCACTAGTCAATAGTCGAGCCGGACAAACCAATGTCACCGGACCAAGTAAATCTAAATCAAAAGGAGAAAATCCGAACCATACAGAATTTAATTAGTTATGGTATTGGTATAGCATTTTAAGAAACCGAATATCAAAAATACCGAACCAAAATATATAAATATCGTACTGTACTGACCGATGAAAACCCCTAGCAGCGTAGCAAAAATCCAACTAGTCCATTCCCATATTAACATCAAATTCCACCATCTCTAATTCATTAAAATTAGCTAAGGTATGGTAGTCATAAATCATTATTTCACACCCTCGATATACTCGTCTAACTATTACAGAACTCACCTGGGGAATAGACACTTCAAATGGCTGATGTAACAACTCAGGTATCTTACCACATTTACCAACAATAAATAGAGTAATGTACAATAAATTGGAACTTGTATCTATCAATGCATACACATTAGTAGAGAATACAGATAGTATACTTGTAACCACATTCGGTGATGACTCTAGGTCCTGTCAACCTAACAATGCATAGATGCAATTATGTTGTCCCCCTGAACTAGATGCTCCACCTATACCCCTACCTCTTCCAACTGATATTTGTGAACGCTGCCCATGAGGGTGTACTGATGAAGAGGAAGCTCCTACAAATCCTGCTGGCCACATCATACTACTCCCACCTTTCAACGGGAAAAAATGCATGATGTGGCCGGGTTTCCCACACGGATTACATAAATCCAAACTTTGGGACATGACCCAAAAATGGTTCTTACAACATCGTTTTTAGAATCTCCACTATACCGTGAGCTTTGTCATCAAGAATTCTAATCCTGACCAGAATAAGTAGTATGCGCACGACGCTGGCCCTAAAACTCTGATGGTGCACTAGTCGATGCATAAGATGGATGCCGAGGAATTAGAGGTCTAAATTCACCTCAATACTCTCCCGTATAACCTATGGACCGATTTCTCTTATGCTGGCCCCGATCATGCTCTCGGGCAGGTCACTGCTACTTCTGACTATCCTCCAAGTTCTTCACATAGGCTTGAATATGAGTAATATCCATAATCGGATTCAGAGAAATAGTGGTACATTCATTAATTAAATATGGTCCCAGACGACCCACAAATCGATGTACTCTATCAATTATCTCAGCCACCATCAAAGGGGCATACTTAGCCAAAGAATTAAATTGCATATTGTACTCTTGGACACTCATATTGTTATGTTCCAAATATAATAATCTATCTTGCCTTGCTCGGCTGATCTCAACAAGCAAATGATGCTGTCGAAATGCCTCAGAAAAGTTCCTCTATCTTGTCGGTACGGCAAGAGGCCCCATAGACTATTCCCAACTATCATACAAGTTCATAAAAAAATCGTACAATCTATAAGAATGAAGTTCTACAGACTTAGTATCAGTGGCATGTATAACACGTAAAGTCCGCTACATCTGTTCTAGAAAATTCTGTAGATCTTTGTTGGGATTTGTTCCTATGAATACTGGGGATCTAGGTTAACAAAGTCCCAAACCCTTGCACTAAATGCTCTATCTGAAGTACCAGGGATCTAAAGTTGGTCCTGCGAGGTCACTATTCAAGTTAACAACTTCAAAGCACATCTCATATCTAAATCCTAGTTAGGAAGAACCAGGGTGGAATCAGGGGTACATTTTCTCTATGCTATTTCGAGGGTAGTGGTGTTGTCCCGGAAACTTGAGTATGAGCCTCATCATGAGGTTCATGTTGATCCATATGGGTAGGTGGCACCCGAGGCATTTCTATGAACATAAACAAGTTTGTCACACCCCAACCTTGGGAGGTGTGACCGACATACAACGCTCAAAGGCTCGTGCAAACCAACGTCCATACTTAGACTCTTCAACATGAAATCTGGGTCAACCAGGCCTCCAAGTATAATACCAAAATTTAAAATGCTCACAATTGACTATGGAATAAACTTTCAACATCTAATATGTACACGAATGTTGGTAAAAGAGTCATAACCAACATTTATATACATATCGGATCTATTTTGCAAGCCTTTAAGAGTACCATAATATACATGTTGGTCGGAACAGTGCCCCCTCCATTCCCAAAATAATAGAGACATGTACTCCAATAGCTATTGACTTTTGTTTAGCTACTCCAGAGAAGTGAAGTGCAATAACCAATAACTTAAATGAGCACCCTACTGAGAAGGGATCTCTGGTGGTCTATCTGTATCTGTGGCAATGAACACAATACCTAAAATAAAGGGAAGTCAGTAAGAAAGATGTACTGAGTATGTAAAACTAATAATGTATGTAAACCAAAAGAATGACATAAGATGTATGAGCACACAATTTCTACCTGAACATTGAAGACAAGCCATCGGGGGCATGCACTGCAGTAACCATGAATTATGAATTTATGCAAGTTTTGTAAAATTCAAGCCACTCATTGGCGATATGCATTAAATATTTAATATAATATAATACATTTAGTCACTCTTTGGGAAATAAAGCCTCATGTCATACGGGCCTCGGACTCGATAAAGTCTTATGTCTTCATCACATTGTACCCAACCTTAGGAGGCCTCAGTTATACTGACCTCAATAGGGCTCGGCGTACTCGGCCCCAGGAGGACTCATTAATATTTCATATCATGTCATTTTGTACCCAGCCTCATAGAGGAGTTGACAATATATCATATCACATTAATCTGTACCCGGTCGACTATATCTTGGCTCGGTATATATATATATATAGGTGCAATGCAAAATTAATTTCAAGAGATATCAAAAACTCCGAAAGAATCACATTTTTTGGACCTCAAAATACCATATGGAAATATCTCAAACATGAAAGAAAATGCCACAGGTAAAGAACGTACAAGAATATGAACAATGTCATCAAGAAAGGCTTAGAATAGCTCAGTCCTACAACATAAGGATCGTCTAGAAAGAAACACTTACATCAAGTCATGCCAAGAAAGAAGGCTATCTAACCTACCTTTTTGAAATACTAACTACGCATAGTGAACATCCCTTCTTGATTTCTTACACCTCTATAGTGGTTATCATCCCTTTCAAGGAATCTCCAAAACCACTATGAAGAGAAGACAGGGATACAGTGATGATCACGAGATCCTTGACATTAAATTCTACTAGGTTAGCCTTTGATTAAGCCTTGAATCATTTAAGAGTTCTTAAAGGGAACTTGAGAGCATTTTTGGGAAAAACTAAAGCTAGTAATATTGTATAAAGAGTAAGAGAAGAAATTCCTACTGCATTTTACATCAAATCTAGAAACTCCACCGCTCTATTCGTTAAATAGTCACCCTGTACCAAAAACTGCATCTGATGGGGAAGCTAACGCAATCTGGTGAAATATAATCACATTTTTCTCCCACTATAATGTCGATAGCCGATTAGATGTGCTAGAAGTCAAACTTATCATCCTTCAACTTTATGGGTGGATAAGGAATGTGGTTTGTAACATTCAGAGTTTGCCTAGACCTTCTACTACTTTAGAGATCCGATGTTTCCTTGGGTTGGCTGGGTACTATTGGCATTTTGTGGAAGGGTCCCCATTCAGGTGGTCTGACGAGTGTGAGGAGAGCTTTTAGAAGCTCAATAATATCTTGAATACAATTTCAGTTCTGGTTTTGCCTTCAGGATCATATTCTTATATAGTCTATCATGATGCTTCACGTATTGGCATTGGGTATGTATTGATGCAGAAGTGGAGAGTGATTGCTTATGCTTTGCATTAGTTCATGGTCCATGAGAACAACTATTGGTGCATGATTGGAGTTAGTATCCATTGTTCACGTGCTCAACATTTGGCGGCATTATCTTTATGGTATATCTTATGAGGTGCTCACGGATCATAGGAGTCTCCAAAATTTATTCAAGAAAAATGATCTGAACTTGAGGCAACGGAGGTGGTTAGAGCTAATAAAGAACTATGATATCACCATTCTTTATCATCTGGTAAAGGCCAATGTGGTAGCCGACACTTTGAATAGGAAAGTTGAGAACATGTGTAGTCTTGTTTTCATTCCAACTAGGGAGAGACCGTTAGTTTTGGATGTTCACTCTTTGGCTAACAAGGTCGTGAGGTTGGATATTTCGGAGCCTAGTAGGGTTCTTGCTTGTGTTGTATCACACTCATCATTATTTGAGTGCATCAAGGCGTATCAATATGATTATCTCTAATTGTTTGTCCTAAAGGACATGGTGCAGCACGGTGATGCTAAGGAGGTTACTATTGGTAACGATGGGGTATTGAGGCTTCGAGGCCGGATTTGTATGCCTAATGTAGATGGATTGCAAGAGTTGATTCTTGAGGAATCCTATAGTTTGTGGTATTCTATTTATCCGGTTGCTGCAAAGATGTACCGTGATTTAGGGAAGCACTATTGGTGGCGAAGGATGAAGAAGGATAATGTTAAGTATGTTTCTCGGTGTTTGAACTATCAGCAGGTGAAGCACGAGCATTAGAGATCGGGTGGTTTCATTCAGAATCTAGATATTTCAGAGTGTGAGTGGGAGCATATCACCATGGATTTTGTAGTTGGACTCCCACGGAACTCAAGGAGATTTGATGCGGTGTGGGTTATTATGGATAGACTGACCAAGTCTGCACACTTCACTCTACTCATGAATACCTGCTCTTTAGATCAGTTGGCTCGAATTTATCTTCGTGAGATTGTTCGTCTTTTTGGTGTGCCCGTATCTATTATCTCAGATCGAGGCATAAGGTTACATTGTATTTTTGGAGAATAGTGCAGCATAAGTTGGGTACACAACTCGAGTTGAGTACAACATTTTCATCCCTAGATAGACGGGCAGTCTGAGCGAACAATTCAAATCTTGGAGGACATGATACGAGCATATGTCATTAATTTTAGGGGTCGGTGGGATCAATCTTATCCCTTAGTAGAGTTTTCCTACAACAAGAACTATCAGTTAAGTATCCAGATAGCTCCGTGCAAGGTGTTATATAGGAGGCAATGTCGTCTCTAGTAGGTTGGTTGGAGCATAGGGAGGCTAGGTTGTTAAGCACTAATTTGGTTCGTGATGCTTTAGAAAAGGTGAAGTATATTCAGGAGCACCTTCGTACAGCACAATCTAGACATAATATTTATGATGAGAGGAAGGCTTGTGATGTGGCATATATGGTAGGTGAGAAGGTTCTACTCAGAGTTTCACCCATGAAGGGTGTGATGAGGTTTGAGAAGAAGGACAAGTTGAGACCACGGTATTTTGGTCCTTTTGAGGTACTAGAGAGAGTTGGAGAGGTGGCCTATAGACTTGTCTGGCCACCTGGTTTATCAGGAGTTAACCCAGTGTTTCATGTTTTCATGCTTCAGAAGCATTATGGGGATCCATTACATGTATTAGACTTTAGCACGGTGCAGTTGGACGATGATTTGACTTATGATGTGGGACTGGTGACCATCTTGGACCAGCAGGTTCAAAAGTTGAGGTCGAAAAATATAACATCGATGAAGGTTCATTAGAAAGGTCAGCCGGTCGAAGAGGCTACTTGGAAGACCGAGCAAGAGATGCGGAGCAGATATCTTCACCTTTTTAGACCCCAGGTATGATTCTAGACTCATTAAATGACGAACATTTTTAGGGGGGGGGGGGAATGTAATGGCCCAGCCGCTCGTTTTGAGTATTTTAGCCTCCTTTCCCCTATATGATGGTTTACATATATCGTTATGTGACTTACAGGGGTGGTTGGTTTGGTTTCGGGGAAGTTTTGTACTAAATTGGAATACTTACTGTTAAGGTTGGATGCTTAAGTTGTAAGTGTTGATCTGAGTTTGACTTTTGCTTAGGCGACCCCAAAATGGTATTTTGATGGTTCCAGTAGATTTGTATGCTGATTTTTGACTTAGGAATTTATTCGGATTTGGATTTAAAGTTCCGTAGGTTGATTTGGTTCTATTTGGTGAAAATTGGAAAGTTGAAGGCTTATAAAGTTCATAGATTGGACCAGGAGTTGACTTTGATAATATCACATTCAGATTGTGGTTACAGGAGTTAGAATAAGTCTGTTATGCCATTTGGGACTTGTATATAAAATTTGAGGTCATTCGGAGTTAATTTGATATGGTTCGGCATGAGTTTTGTGAAGTTGGAAGTTCATTAGTCCCTCATGATTGAATTGAGGTGTGATTTGTGGTTTTGATATTGTTTCATGTGATTTGAGGCCTCGAATAGGCTCATGTTGTATTTTAATACTTGTTGGTATGATTATATGTAGTCCTCGGAGCCTCGAGTGTATTTCGGATAGATTTCAGATCATGTTGGATTGTGTTGGCATTTTTGTTATGTTTTGGTTTCTGGTGTTTTCGCATCTGCGAAAATATGGTTGCAAATGCTAAGCCACATTTGCGACCTTGGATATGCATATGCGAGATTGGGCCTGGCAAGGGGAAGGACGGAAATGTGGAGGTTTTCCACAAAGGCAGATGCGCTTCTGCGATGGTTGGTCCACATAATCGGACACGCAGGTGCCAAAGGTGGACCTCAGATGCGGTTGGTCAGCTTTTTACGTGAATGCGCAGATGCGTCATTTTCACCATAAAAGCAGAGCCGCAGATGTGGTTATCGGTCTGCAAATGCGGAGTCGCTGGGCAGGATATATCATACGAGGGTTTTGATTATTTCTCGTTATTTTGGGGGACTTTTCACTACAATGGAAAGGGTAAGTGTTCTTTTCTTGATTTTTATGTTAGATATTGATTACCCATAGACTATTACACCAAGTTTATGTGAATTAAAGGTGGAATTTAGGGGGTTTTTACTATGATTTTGGAGAGTGAAAATTGATGGTTTGAGGGTCAATTTGAGGTTGGATTTGGATGAAGCACACACATCTAGACTCGTATTGGAATAGGTGTTCAGAATTTGTGAGTTTTGATGAATTTCAGGGTACGGGCCCGGGATTGACTTTTGGGTGGACTTTGCATAATTGATTCAAGATCATTGCTTTATCGTTTGGGGTTATTTACTATAGTTTTTATTGATGAAGTTAGGTTGTTTTGACTATATTCGAATCGCTCGATGGTTGATTCACGTGGGAAGGGCTTTTTGAAGTATTATTTCATGCATTTTGAGTAAGTAACATGCATAAACTTGGTTTGAATGTAATTTTCTCCATTGGCTATGGTATTTGAGATATGTTGGGGGTGACGTATGTGCTAGGTGATGGGCGTATGTGCGTGCATCAAAGTTATTCGTGGATCGGGCAGACCTTAGCTTAATATATGCCTTGATTGTTATCACGTCGTTATATCCGTGTTTTCTATCCTTGTATGATTACTTGAGCTATGAATCATATTAGAAATCATATCTAGGGTAGTACTTTTTTGTTTAAGACAAGATAGGGCTAACTTGTTGGTTTGAGGTAATTGTAGACATACTCCCAATTATGATGCTATATCCGTGTTTGATATCTCTATCTCAGTTCATTCCTATTATGATTTCTCACATGATGTAGATGCCTCGTATGCATAATATTGTTGAACTGAGTATTGTGAGATGTGGTAATTGTGACTTGTGCAGTTGATGACTAAGCTTGGGTCATAGAGATGATTTGATATTTATTTTGAGGTGACGCGTATGCAAGGCCCCATTTTGGCCTAATTCGAACCTCTTTCAGGAAAGGGCCTTACACACGGGGACACTGGCTAATCCCGCTGACAGGAGCAAAGGAGTGTCTCTTTTGTAACTGGTACTAACTAGGGGCAAAGCGTGCACCAGGCCCCATGGTTGGGCTATGAGATATTGATTGTTCGTTTATATCCGATCAGCACCTTCACAATGATCCACTCCTCTAGAGTCTGGTATTCACATTGAGCGTAAGCACATGGTCATATGTATGTACTTGAGTGAGGGACTTATGTCAGACACCCGTACGGTGCTGAGTTGATGATGTTGTGTATGAGGATCCAGGGGCAATTGTGTCATGTATTATGCATGTGCCGAGTTATGTTATACTTGATGAAATAATCACGTTATTGTTGATCCTAATGTTTGCTCGTCATGCTGGTACAGGTTGTGATTTTCCCTTATGTTTGATGGTACTAGATGTCCTTATTTAGTATTTTGGATCGGAAATCATTGTTAGATTGACAATATCATGCTTTGAAAAGTGTGTGAAAGAATCCATGACTTTACAACTATTCTTGAAAAGCATGCCTATTTTTCTGCTATTGTGCAAAGCTTAAAATTAATATTGTTTGAGTTACTTCTCTTTACCATTATTATTCTATAAGTTTTATTGGTTGTTAGCGATGGTTGTTGGGCAATTGCCAAGTGCGTCACTGCTTTCAACCTGAGGTTAGACTTGTTACTTATTGAGTATATAGAGTTGGTTGTACTCATACTACACTTTGCACTTTATGTGCAAATCCATGTACTTCTGAGAGAGGTGATTGTTAGCTGGAGGCACCTATACCAGACCATTGGAGATTTCGAGGTAGTTGCTGATTTCGTTCGCATACCTTGGAGTCCCCTTCTGCTTTGCTTATGTTATCACTATTCTATCATTCAGACAGTTTTATATATGAGGATTAGCCTCTGTATTTAAATTGTATACTGTGCTCATTAACACTGGATCATGGGATGGTTGTAATTGTATTATTGTTGATATTTCAGATATTTTATGATTATTCAGTTGTTGAGGTTATTAAGTTTTATTATTGAGATTATTATTATTGTTTAAATTGTGGGCTTACCTAGCAAGCGGTTTTAGGCATCGTCACGACTTCGGTGGAAGTTTAGGTCGTAACAATAAGTAAAACAAAAGAAAAAGGGAGGACGAACTACAATTTACCAAGTTCTCATGGCGGCTTCCACTTGCCCCTTGGCTCACCCCTCGGAAGAAGATCATTCAATATGTATGAAATAGTAAGTTTTCCATGATAGTTTCATGAGAACAATGAATAAATTAATCCTTTTAGCACATCATAACTTAGATGAATGACGAATCTTCTATGACCTTGTGTGTGTTTTATTAATTTCAATGACTTTATTGTACCACATAGGTCTATGAAAGTGTATATTATTTTTGGAGTTAGGCCATCAGCTGGTGTCTATCTTGCCAAAGTCTTGGTAACACATTATTGTAGCCGACTAGCCGTATAAATCTCACGGCATGCGTACGTTTATTTCTAATACAAATAGAATAAATTAATTTCCCACTTGATTAGTCTCGGTGACACGTTATTGATGATAACATGCGTTACACTATTTCCAAATCTTACCTCATGAACTCTTACTAGTTAACCAATTTAATCCTTGTAATTTGTCACTTTCAGAACTAAATCCTTTATTTAAAGCTTGAAAGACAAATAAATAATTAAATAGTCACTTAAAACAGACACTATAAATCCCCCACTGCATGCCTATGATAATCCCTCACAAAACTAAGGCACACACAAGCCAAGCTTCTTCCTTTGGAGAATCAACTAATTCTCCCTTAGGAGGAATATTGTGTGGGTGCTAAAAAGGTAATACAATTCTCTCCAAAAATTGTAATCTTCCCAGAAAACACCAAAAATGGCTTCAAAAGGAACTGTAATTTGCATGGCTTTAGTTCTTATTGTGACCATGATTTCAGTAGAAGTCATGGCACAATCCGATTGCACTAGTACACTTATTACTATGGCTTCATGCCTTAACTTTGTCACCGGAAGTACGGAGACACCGTCCGCCTCCTGCTGCTCCGCCCTCTCTGGGGTGCTGCAGTCTAAGCCACGGTGCCTTTGTCTCATTGTCAATGGTGGTGGTTCCTCGCTGGGGGTCCAAATTAATCAAACTCAGGCACTTGCATTGCCTGCTGCATGCAAGCTGGAGACTCCTCCTGTTAGTAAATGTAACGGTAAGGACTCATCTAATTAAATTGATGTTCCAATATCTAAACTTAAAAGTTTGTTTTCCATATAACCATACTTTGTTGTACATGAACGTACGCGAAATCGTTTCATCTCAAGAAGTTAAAATGTTTTTGAAATGAATTTAACTTATATACAATGACAGTATAAATATTTTTTATACTATCAGTATACTATTTTTATTGTAGTAAATTGTTTAATTTGCAATATAATATTTTTCTAGTTACTAAATTAGCTTACTACGAGCAGTTATCTGTAGTTAAATTTTAAGGACAAGCATAAGAATTACAAGCAAACAATTACAAGTTCTTTTATGGTTGTATTTTAAGTGTTCATAATTTTCCAATATGATGTTTAAATACTGCTATTAATATTTCTTAGCTGGTAATGGACCGGTAATGTCTCCAGAGGGTGCACCTACAGAAGGAACTCCAGATTCTTCAACTGGTATAGCGGTGTCAGGTAATTCATGAACACTCATACATAATGTATAAATTTTAATTTTGTTTTACGATTTCTCAAAATTCTACAATTTCCGAAACTTGCATGACAACATGTTCGTGATTATAGATATTTTCTTAAAACCAGATACAACTATAGGATTCGGTGTAATCAATCTGTATATTCTCAATTCATCGTATTTAGTTAGACTTCTTTCACATTGTTTATTAATCTACTATAATTCTCTCATATATTTGGACTGGTTATACTTTGCACAGGGTAAGTTATTAGCAATATTTGAACTAAACCTCAAGGTCAAAGATGAGAAAGATCAATTATAAATCATTAATTATTGTACTAAATATTATAACATCATTTTTCGTTGATTGATTGAGTAGGCTCAAAGGCAATAGGAAGCAGCAATACCTCTGATGGAAATCCACTGAAGGTTCCAGTTCAAGTTGTTGTCAGCATCCTTCTTTTCATGGCTTCCTACGTTGTCATGATTTGAAGTTTCTTGAGTTTCATCTGGGTTTTTGGAGTATCTTAATTAGTACGTGCTAAATAAAATAGCATTATGATGCTACATGTTTTGTTGTACGTGGAGTGGAGTGATTTATAATTAGCATTTGTGATCTTAAGTTTGTTTGTGTCTGTTCCTTTTCCAATTTTTATCTCTATTGTACCAGTGATTGAACTCAAGAAGTTTATTTATAATTATAGTTCTTTATGGAGAAAAAAAATTCAGGTTTTGCCAGTTTTTAAGCAAAGAATTTTATGCCTCATGTATGCATGCATGAGTTGAAGCAAAATCGTGAAGAACTTTCTCCACTAATTAATTTGATATTGAAATATTTATTTACCATATTGATTCGTACACTGGGGAATTTATTAGAAGAAGTTTTTTATCATAGAGCAATTTCAAAGACAGTTGGCGTTTGGACATAAAAATTGTAAAAATCCAAAAAAAAAAAGTGATTTTTTTTCAAGTGAAACTAGTATTTGAAAATTAGAGTTGTGTTTGGACGTGAATATAGTTTTGGGTTGTTTTTTAAGTTTTATGAGTGATCTGAGTGAAAAATTTTGAAAAATAGTTTTTATGAGTTTTTTAAATTTTCGAAAAATTCTAAAATTCATCTTCAAGTGAAAATTAAATATTTTATGATAAAACACTGATTTGGAAAAAAAAATAAAAGTTTTCAAAAAAAAATGAAAAAAATTCTCATGTCCAAACAGGCTCTTAGAATGATCTAAATTGAAACTATTTAACAGAAATTGTTACAGAAACAAAGTTCACGCTGTAAGTGGATAATGGTTGACCTTCTGAACTGATTTATTTTCCAGCCTCTACTACTCTTACTAGCTTTTCCTTGTTTTTTCAATTATAAACTAGTAGAGGTAGCCCGCGATGCGTGGTAAATATTAAAAAATATTAATTAAATTAAATTCAATTATAAGCGGGCTTATTTGAACATATCAGATCGTATTGCAGTTTAATATATTTCAATTGCAGACTTATTTGTCAATGTGATATGCCAATAATAAAATTCCTATTAAATTAAAGGGACTTATATAGTCACTGAACAAAAATTTTTAGTTCTATATTTTTCTTTATTCTATTATCAATTTTTAGTATTTTTAAATTGTTAATAAAATTTTTTATTAGCATTTACTTTATTTAATATTTTTAGGGATAATGCATAAAAACCACTCCATCCTATGACCAAATTGCCAACTACACACATTTTCTTTACGGGAGTCCTATTACCCCCCTGAACTAATTTAAAGTGTAATTATTTACCCCTTAAAAATCAACCACTAGATGCGTGCAAGGTGGTGAAATACACGCGCCTGGAGTTCTGAGAACAGTCATTTCTGGCGGATTTTCAGCTATTTTTCAGCCATTTCAAGGTTAAATGACATTGATACATAAGTAAGTTACTCCGTATCAATTTTCGTAGTTTGACAGCCATTAGTTCTCGATGGATTATGATTAAAACTACAAAAATTGACTATGATTCGTTGGATTAATTTCTAATTTTCTAACACATGAACTAGAAAATTCACATATTTAAGATGAATTTATTTTATTATATCCAACATCCCCTTTAAACTAAGTTGGGCATTTTGAGAGTCAAGAAGGAAGCAATCGATCTCAAAGGGCTTGTGAAGATACCCGCTATTTGATCTTCCACTTGCCTTTAAGAGAGTGTGCACACTCTCTATGCCACGTCAGCACTTAAGGTGGTGTTTATTACACTTTAAATTAGTTCAGGGGGTAATAGGACTCCCGTAAAGGAAAGGTGTGTAGTTGGATATTTGGTCATAGGATGGAGCGGTTTTTATGCATTTTCCCATATTTTTATATGCTCGTGTTGTATTATAAGAGAGGATATATATTTTATTAATCTTGAAATAATTTTTATTTTAAATTTTATTCTATTGTTGTCAATAATATTATCTGAATTTTAATAAATAAAATCTCTATTAAATTAAAAGAACTTATATAGTCATGGAATAACTTTTTTATTATGTATCTTTCTTTATTATATAATAAATATTTAATATAATTACACAGTTAATAAA
>MU710859.1:0-15174 GCA_026770625.1 Nicotiana glauca | reverse complement strand
GTTTAACCCCGCCCCGCCCCGCCCCATTGCCATCCCTATGTCATTAACGACACAGTTACCGTTAATGTATAGCGCCTAGTATTGTGACACTATATATAAAAATGTCATCTTTTATTTTCCCACCTATTTATGTATTTTGAGTCCAAAAGAACCATAATTGGGTTCCGAACTCGATGTTGGCCCCCCAAAATGAAAATGAAAGGCTTAAGTACAATAGGGACTTTCACAAAAGGGGCCATAATCTGTTAATACAAAATGAAATATGACCTCCCTAAGAAAGAACAAGTTCAATAACAACAACTATATGTCCTCTAATATTTGAATAGTACGCTCGGTTTGTCCGTTCGCTTGAGGGTGAATACTCAACTCAATTGAAAAATTGAATCAAACAGGGCATAATCTAGAACAATACGCTTACCAAGAACTAAAGATTGTACTCAACTCAATTGAAAAATTGAATCAAACAGGCCATAATCTAGAACAATACGCTTACCAAGAACTAAAGATTCTAACTTGTCAGGTTTTGGAGAACGAAGATTTGCATAAAACATCCTAACAAGTATGCCTCAGTCCAAACAAGTTTGGGTTGGATATATGAACTCGCTGATCATGTTTCTCCATTCAAATTCATTTCAGACTTCAAACAACAAGCTCAATATGCTTAAAAGTTGGCCTCAGTATGTTGGTAATGAATCTGATTTTTGTTTAATTACTGCACTTTTCAAGGGACTAAGGACAAATCTAATCTGTTGCATTGACAAGATCAGAGTGTTCATGCAAGGTTGAACGTCGAAGCTCTTCAATCCTCTTAGAGACCTCGGACATTGAAGGTCGATGATCAGGATATTGAGCAGTACAATCTATTGCTAGCTGCAATAGTTGGACCATCTCTTCTTCAGCAGTCTGGTATCTGAGGAGTTCAATATCGAAAACTTCAGAAGGCCATTCCTCGCGAACTACAGATTCAACCCACCTTGGTAAGTCAACACCTTCTTCATTCAAGAGTGCATGAGTAGGTGCTTTTCCAGTTAGAAGCTCCAGTAGTAATACTCCGAAGCTATACACATCTGCCTTTTGGGAAACCTTACGAGGATCTGTTACCTCTGGAGCACGATATCCTGCTACTCGAGTAGGGGACGATGGTGGTCCAACTAAGTTAGCCAGGCCAAAATCTGAGACTCGTGCTTCGTATGATTTGGTGAGAAGAACATTAGATGATTTAATATTCGCGTGGGAGACATTAGGACCTTGAGAGTGTAGGTATTCGATGCCTTGTGCAGTTCCCAGGGCTATACTTGACCTGATTTCCCAATTCAACGGCGTTCTACCAGCCTCCTTGCTTCCTAGCAAATTAAGGAAATTATAGTGAATAGAAAGAAGGTTACAATACATCAGAAGTCGCCTGTTCACCTTCACAAGGTAGGGGTAAGGTCTGCGTACACATTACCCTCCCAGACCCCACCTATGGGATTACACTTGATTTATTGTTATTGTTGTAAAAGGTTACAGTACAGCAAACAGCTGATTAAGCTTCTTAGCTCACTTTAACAAGTTTCAAAGTATTCCATAGGCAAATAATATATAAGTTCATTGATGATTCACATGCCAGAAAACTATTCTCCAGTATTCAAAATTTTAGTCCTACAACAACAACAAAAAATCCAGTATAATCCTACATGTGGGGTCTGGGGAGGGTAGTGTGTACGCAGAACTTACCCCTACCCTATAAAGATAGAGAGATTGTTTTTCTAGATAAAAGAACATATAATTGCAGACCCTACTAATGTTGGGCTAAGTGAAAGATTATGTTGTGTTTGTGCAACTTTCCCCTGTATATGGACAGGTGACCTACAAAATGACAAAGGTTCCGTTGGCTATAATAATGATATCACTAAATCAAATAAGTACCACTACTTGTTGCTTTTAATTACAAACAACTTTAGATTTAACATATTTCCTTACATTAGAAGCATGCTTTACATGATGAAGAGCGAGGGAAATGATAATAAAGAATGCTTAATTCTAGGATCACATTTTCATTGGGTTGAGGGCCCCATAACAGACAAAGCATATTACACAGTAACCAACAAGTCAAACAAACTAGTTTTATACTTCAACAGCTACTGTGTCTCAACCTCAATACCAAGTAAGTTGGTATCGGCTATATAAATCTTTATAGTCCATATTGCTCCATTTAAGCTCGTCTATGTTCAAACAAACTAATCTAATACTAAAGAAAGAAAAAGAAAAGAGATTGACTGAGGTAAGTAGCATTGGTCCAACAAAATATCAAAAGCTGGAACAAAATATAGTACATATCTACAAAAATAAGGAAACTAAAAGCACCAGAGTTTGGCAGTGATAGAGTTTACCATGTAGAAGTGCAGATAAGCTCCCCATTGGCATATAGTCATACACAAGAAGTTTCTCCTCTCCACTGTAATAATATGCTCTAAGAGGCACCAAATTCTCATGATTCATTGCTCCAACTATTTCAATTTTTTGCCTGAACTCCTTTTCAGAGATAGCCACATCTTTCAATCTCTTAACAGCAACAATTGTACCCATCTCCAAAACTGCCTTATAAGCTGTTCCAACTGTTCCTTTACCAAGAACCTCAGCAGATGCTTTCAACAAATCCTCCAAATCAAATGCTTTATAATAATCTCCAAAAAACACAAGCTTTTTAGCTCCATTTTCACCACTATTCAATGCTGCTGAATAGCCATTATTTCCACCTCTATTCTCTGATTCCACTATTTGCTTCTCCGCTGAAACTTCTTTTTCTGTTTGCTTAATTGTAGCAGCCTCAAAAGACCTCATTTTTTTACCATTTTTTGTCCTACATAATACAAACAAAAGTAACAACAAAACAAGAAATCCCACAACAGAACCAATTACAACCCCAGCAACAGCTCCATTGGACAAGTTATTTTTCTTAGTAGAATTCCCAATTTCAATTCCAGCAGTAGCTATTGCAGGCTGGGCCCCACCTCCTGGACAAATACCAAGTGGCTTCCCACAGAGTGAATTCCCAAGAAAAACATCCATAGGCATTGACTCCAAACTTGTCGGAACAGAACCGTTTAATTTATTAAAAGACACATTAAACTGTTCAAGATTGGTAAACTTTAGCTCAGGTAAAGACCCATAAAAATGGTTCCTTTCAAGAAGAAGTGTTCTCAACCGGGTCAAATTGTTAAACCCGGATGGTATTTCACCAGAAAAGTTGTTATCAGCAAGATTTAGCCGAACTAAAGAGCGAAGCCCAATGAGAAAAGTAACCGGGCCGGTAAAATAGTTGCCCTGAAGATAAAGGTTACGGAGCTCAACATTTTTGGAAAGATCATAAGGGAGAGGACCCGAAAGGTTGTTGAGACGAAGGCTGAGTGTACGGAGGCGCGTGAGGTTGGAGATGGTGTTCACCGGAAGCGTGCCGGAGAGAGCGGAGGCGGGTAGACGGAGAACAGTGACACGGTTGTTTTCACATTGTACACCAGCCCAGTTGCATGGGGAGGTGGTGTTCCAGAGGAATGTACGACCACCTACGGCGGAACGAAAGGCTAAAAGGGCGGCGCGATCGGTGGTCAGGTCCGACGATGTTGTGGAGAAGATGAGAGCATGAATGAGGAGGATTAGTAGTAGCATTTTCAGCTTTGGCTGTAGAATTAAGGTAGAATAATTAGGCAGCATTTTGTAGGAGTGAAGAAAAATGTAGTAGTGCAAGAAAAAGAAGGAAAAAACCATAGCTGTTAAATTACTGATTATGGTCAACTACCAGTTGATGGATTTCATGATTAAATTCAAAAAGACAAAGCGGAGTGTACTGTTTCTGCTCGAGGCTCAGTCTGCCGCTTTTTCTCACACTTTCTTTTGCCTTTTCTTTTTGTTGTTTTCCTTCATCCATTTCAGTTTAGGTGCCTTAATGCGCGTTTGGACATAAGAATTGCATAATTTTGGAAAAAGTAATTTTTTTTTAATAAAAATAGTATTTGAAATTTAGAGTTATGTATGGACATGAATATAAATTTGGGTTATTTTTAAAGTTTTATGAGTGATCTGAAGTGAAATTTTTGAAAAATAGATTTTTTTTGAAATCAACGTTTGTTCATAAAATTTTTAATTTTCATTTGAAAATGCATTTTGAAAATTTTCGAAAATTTGAAAAACTCAAGAAAGTTATTTTTTAAAATTTTCACTCACAAAACTTCAAAAACAACCCAAAATTATATTCATATCCACACACAACTCTAATTTTCAAATACAATTTTTATTTGAAATTTTTTTTACTTTTTTTTGGAATTTTATAATTCTTATTTCAAGCGCCCACTTAGTTTTGACTAAACATAATAAACGAGAGATAACAACTAATATACCATCTTCTAGAGCAGAAAAGGAATCTATAAATCAACATTAAATACTCCATTAGTTCCTATTTGTGTGAATCTATATGAATGCGCTTGAAGTTTAAGAAAAAATAAAGATTTTTGAAATTTGTGATTATAACCTAATAAAAAAGAAGTTCAGAGTATTTGTGTGGCTATAAAAATTTCTCATTAAAAGTAGAATTGAAAGTTTAAGCTAAATAATTTTCAAATTTAAAAATAGCTCATTCTTTTTAGAATGAGTAAAAAAGGAATTAAGTTTACGTAAACGAAGCGGAGAGAGTATCAAATAACGGTGACATTGTTATTCACGAAGGACAAGAAAAAGAGAATCTACGGAGGTGTGATTAGTGAATAACCACATTTTCCCTAGTCATTTTCTTGGTTAAATTAGAACTTTAATAAACCTTCTCTGTTCCATTAATTAGCAATTAGTACACAGAATTCTTTCCCCCCATCTTTTGTGTTTGACTAATTCTTTCCAATTTTTCCTATATAACTATTGGTTTTCAGTTATTATTCTGTATTTGTAAATAATAATTCTGAAAAAAAGAACGTTAGCGTATAAACGTAAATGTAAATGAGATAGTAATTAATTTGAGCCCACTGAATTCACAGTATTTCCTTAAGGAATTTAATCCCCTCCTAGTACCCAAGGTTATGGATTATTTCCTCCCAGGATAGAACGAATTACACAGTGGTGTAGGGGTACTTCAAACCCCAGTGTTTCAGCGAACGCCAGCAAATCACATTTACGGATGCTTTGTTTGTAGTTAAAACCAATGCAGATTGAGGGAGGAGAACTCAGAAGTCGAATAAAAATTCTAAGAGGAAGGAATGCAATGTATAGCCAAACGTTGAGTGTAAACACAAGAGGAAATCAGATTGCTCATTTTCTGTCTGTGTGTCTTTGCTCTAACAGCTACTGCCCATATTTATTGTGCAGTTAGCTTGTTAAGAGAATGATCAACCATCACTCATGGTGGAGCAATCACTAGGCTATTATGGAGAAAGCACTTAACATGGTGGAATGAGCACTTGCTCATGGAGCACTAGGCGGCTGTTACTGCAAGACAATATACGGATTGGAAAATATCCGTTATAAATACGGATTATATCACGTTAATATTCACTATTAGCAAATAAATTTGGTCCAAAAAATTAATCAATCAATCGATCGTTTAACCAAATTCAAATTCAAATCCGAAGCCGAAGCCGTAGCCAAAGCCGAGCCGAGCCGAGCGAGCGACGACGACGACAGTGCGAAGCTTGCCTTCTTCCTAACTCTTTAAGAGCTGCATGAAGTGCATTTATATATAAACCCACCAAAATTCTTATCCTCTATCAATGAGGGACAATGTCTCATTAAAAAGAGAGGGAAACTTAAAATTTTACTCAAAAATTTCATTTTCCCTCCATTTCCCATTCACCCTCTTTTTAAGGCGTTTCATCTTAAAAAGAAACTCAACAATCCCCCACATGAATAAGAAATGGCTATATCACGGAAGTATGCATGAAAAACTTGTGTGATTCGCAAGCAAAGATTAATTGCATCTGGATAAGTAGATTTCCCTTTGAACTTTCCGTAGTGAACTTATGTCGGATATACTCGGTCGATCGGTAGATTTGATATCTTTGAACCGTCGAACTTTAGTGTATACTTAGACAACCATAAGTCAGACAATCAACCCTTAATCGTCTTTGGTTCTCATTGTTGCGTTCGTTTCAGCCATAAACACTGCCTGGTTTCATAAGTGCGTAGAGAATTGGCCTTGCAAAATTTTCCTTGAAGCGGCTAACACTTCACACTTACATAGGTGATTCCTAAACGTGACATCTTATAGATACACTATTTGATATATCCCGTATCAAATTTAGAAATCATTAAAAAGCCTTAATGCTTTATCCTTGGTACTAAACATTGTCTCATCACGAGAATGGACCAAAATTTTTGTTGACAATGTTGAACCGTCATTAATGACTTTGTTTGATCTCCTTGAACTTAGATCTTGGGATCTCTAGTCTTCTAGGTAGAGTTACCCCCACAATGACTTGTTCTCGGCCATAGTCCCATTCCCCTCGATGATTTCTCAACTACCTCTTTAGTTAGGCCTTTTGTAAGTGGATACGACACATTATCACTTGACTTTACATAGTCAATCGTGATAATTCCTCTAGAGAGTAATTGCCTAACGATTTTATGTCTTCGTCGTATATGACGAGATTTACCGTTATACATAATGTTCCCAGCCCTTCCAATTGTCGCTTGGCTATCGCAATGTATGCATATTGGTGCCAACGGTTTGGGCCAAAATGGAATGTCTTCCAAGAAATTTTGGAGCCATTCAGCTTCTTCACCGGCTTTATCTAAGGCTATGAACTCAACCTCCATTGTAGAGTGGGCAATACAAGTTTGTTTGGACGACTTCCAAGATACTGCTCCTCCACTAGTAGTGAATACATATCCACTTGTGGACTTTAAATCAGTTGAACCGGTGATCCAATTTGCATCACAATATCTTTCAATCACCGCAGGATATTTACTGTAGTGCAAATCAAAGTTTTGGGTATGTTCTAAATATCTCAAAACTCGTTTCATTGCCATCCAATGAGATTGACTTGGATTGCTCGTGTATCGACTCAGTTTACTTATAGCACAAGCTATATCTGGTTGTGTACAATTCATGATGTACATTAAGTATCCCAACACACGAGCATAATCCGATTGTGATATGCTTTGGCCTTTGTTCTTTGCTAATGCAAGATTCACGCCAATTGGAGTCTTTGCAATTTTAAAGCCCAAATGTTTGATTTTTTCAAGTACTGTCTTAATATAATGAGATTGTGACAATGCTAGACCTTGAGGAGTCTTTTGGATCTTAATCCCCAAAATTAAATCCGCAACTCCCAAGTCCTTCATATCAAACTTGCTAGTTAGTATACTTTTAGTCGCATTTATGTTGGCATTGTCATTACTCATTATCATCATATCATCCACATATAGGCAAACAATGACTATGTGATTTGAAAATTTTTTAATGTACACACATTTGTTACATTCATTTATCTTAAAACCATTTGACAACATTATTTGGTCAAATTTCGCATGCCATTGTTTGGGTGCTTGTTTTAGTCCTTAGAGGGACTTAACAAGTCTACATACCTTTTTTTTTTTTACCTGGAACCACAAACCTTCAGGTTGTTCCATGTAGATTTCTTCCTCTAAATCTCCATTTAAGAAGGCTGTCTTTACGTCCATTTGATGAATTTCAAGACCATAAACTGCAGCTATAGCTACTAGCATTCGTATGGATGCAATTCTCATCACTGGAGAATATGTATCAAAGTACTCAAGACCTTCTCGTTGTCTATACCCTTTGACAACAAGTCTTGCCTCAAATTTATCAATAATGCCATCATCTTTCATTTTCTTTTAAAAATCCATTTACTACCCAAAAGTTTATTTCCAGGAGGAAGATCAATCAATTCCCATGTATGATTGTTCAATATGGATTCTATTTCACTATTGACTACCTCTTTCCAGAAGAATGATTCCGAAGAAGACATAGCTTCTTTAAATGTTCGAGGCTCATTTTCTAATAAGAAAGTCACAAAATCTGGTCCAAATGAAGTAGACGTTCTTTGACGTTTACTGCGTCTTGGATCCTCCTGGTTAAATATACTTTCTTTTATTTCTTCCCGAGGTCGTTTAGATCCTTCACCAATCGACTCGCATTCCTTTTTATACGGATATATTTTTCAAAGAACTCAGCATTATCTGATTCTATAACCGTATTATTATGAATGTCGGGATTTTCTGATTTATGAACCAGAAATCGATATGCTTTACTATAGGTCGCATATCCTATGAAAATACAATCAACAGTTTTCGGACATATTTTTACCCTTTTGGGTTTAGGAACTTGCACTTTTGCCAATGTCACGACCTGGATTTTCCACCATCGAGGGTCGTGATGGTGCCTACTGTCAGAGCTAGGCAAGCCAGATAATTTAAACATTCCCCGATTTCACCTCAACAATAACAATATAATAATAACGAGTCATTTAAATAAAAGCGGAAGTCTTTAAAATATAGATACTGAAAACCCAAAATGCGGAAGTTTAATATTTCTCTACCCAAGACTGGTGTCGCTATCTCACGAACTACTAAAGAGTGCTACAAACAAGTCTGAATAGAAATACATAAATGTCTGTCTCGGTATAACGAAAACAATCTGAATACATAGAAAGGGACTCCGACCCGCGAACGCCAGCTAGGCTACCTCGTAAGTCCCTGGACCGAAGTCAGCTCCCAATCAAAAATCCTACTGCTGTGGTCCAAAAGCTGCTCCTGGATCTGTGCAAAAAGATGCACAGAGTGTAGCATCAGCACAACCGACCCCATGTGCTGGTAAGTGCCTGGCCTAACCCCGGCGAAGTAGTGACGAGGCTAGTCCAGACTACCAGATAAACCTGTGCAGATATATATATAAGTACAACAAAATAATAGCGGAACGTAAATAATTATAACTGGGAAGGGAACATGCTTATGGGGTAGTAGATAAAACGGAATATCAAGAATAACAAGGAAACTACATCTGATTCCTTCTAACACATAATAAGGGAAAACAAACCACTTTCACTTGTTTCAATTTCCTCTCGTTGCAGGCGTGCAACTCGATCCCATTTCATAACATCACGTGGTAGGCGTACCACTCGCTCCCATTTCATAATGTCATGTGGTCGGCGTGCCACACGATCCTATTTCATAATAGATAAGTGGTCGGCATGCCACACGATCCCATTTCATAATATATAAGTGGTCGGCGTGCCACACGATCCCATTTTATAATATATAAGTGGTCGACGTACCACACGATCCCATTTCATAATATATAAGTGGTCGGCGTGCCACACGATCCCATTTTATAATATATAAGTGGTCGACGTACCACACGATCCCATTTCATAATATATAAGTGGTCGACATGCCACACAATCCCATTTCATAATATATAATACGCAAAATAATCCCGGCAAGGGAAAACACAATAACAACTTTCACATCCCGACAAGGGAGAACACAATTAAACAGCTAAATCCCAGCAAGGGAGCGACAATAACAACTTTCACATCCCGGCAAGGGAGATAATCAATATACTCAAACCATACCGACAAGGGATTAATCATATCTCTTACCATTTCTTTCATTTCTTACTCAATAGTATTTCTATCGTTCAAGCCAATGCTCCAAAGAATTCACAATTCATATCTAATCCTCATACTCTTCACATTATGTAAAATTCATCAATTAGCATGGAAGAGTCCCAAAAATATCAGAATAAGTACAAACAAGGACCCACGGTCATGCTAGACACCGGTGTATAGATACTCGTCATCATGTCTATATACCTTACTCGATCATTTAGCAATTAGCAATTAATAACACTCTAATCCTATTCCCTCAAGCCAAAGTTAGATCAAACACTTACCTCGGTCCAAAGAATAGCAATCAATCCTCAAATACCGTCTTTCCTCTACAATCCGACTACGAAACAATGATATCTAGGCATAATTAATTCAATAGTATCAATAAGGACTCAATGGCAACACCCCATAGCCTAGATATGAATTTCCTAGCATTCTTCCAAAAATACCAAAATTCGACACCGGGCCCACATGGTCCAAACACGAGGATCAGACCAAAACCTAGTTACCCATAACCCCACTAGTCCAAATATATAATTTGTTTTAAGATTCGACCCCAAATTGAGGTTGAATCACCCAAAATTCTCAAAATCCTAACTCTACCCAAAACCCTTAATTTCTGCTTTGATTTCATGATTTAGGCTTAGAAACTTGCTAATTAATGAAGGAAAAGTGAAGGAAATGAGTGGGGAATTATTTACCCAAGTGGTCTTGAAGAATGGGGGCTTTAATGGCTTCCTATAGCTTGGGGGAGAAGAGAGCTCGTATGAAATCTGAGTAAAAATCCGTATGTACTGTTATGTTTTTAATAAAAATCACTGGGCGAAATTGCTCTATGCGATCACAGAAAGGGCATTGCAATTGCATAGAGGAAGGGTTATTTGGTCACTGCGATCGGGAGCCATGAAATGCGATCGCATAGAGGGTCAAAGTGGGGCTGGGCCTTTTGTGAATTGCGATCGCAGAAGGGGGGGGGGGGTGCGATCCCATAGAATGGGTTTGCAAAGGTATGAGATTGCATGGCCTATAACGCGATAGCATGGAACAAAGCTGGGCGACTCCAAATTAACTCTACGCGATCGTAGACATGCCTATGCGATCGCATAGAAGAAAAAGACTGGGCACTGACTGTAGAAATTCTGCAACATTTCTTAAGGCCAAAAACACCCCGAACCACCTCCGAATCACTCCCGAGCCCTCGAGGCTCCTAACCAAACACACACACTAGCTCAACAACCTCATACGGACTTAACCGAGTGATCAAATTGCCATAACAACATCAAAATTAATGAATCAAACCTCAAAACACATGATTTTCTTCTAAGTTTCATAAACTTTCAAATTTGGAACTTATAGTCCGAAACACATCAAATGACGTCCGTTTTCAACCAAACTTTACAGATAGTGCTTAAATCATATATAAGACTTGTACCGGGCGTCGGAATCAAAATACCAGCCAGATACCATAGTCTTTTAATCAATTTTTATTTCCAATTTCCTTAATTAATCTCAGAAAATAATTTCACAGAAAAATTCATTTCTCGGGCTTGGGACCTCGGAATTCAATTTCGGGCACACGCCCAAGTCTCATATTTTTCTACGGACCCTCCGAGACCGTCAAATCATGGGTCCGGGTCTGTTTATCCAAAATGTTGACCGAAGTTAATATTATGCATATTAATATCAAAATTTACCATTTTTCACACAGAACTCATATATAAGCTTTCCGGCTATAAGTGAGGTTTTCAAGGCCTCGGAAGCACGGGATGAAAGAGAAAACAGGTGATGACCCTTTGGGTCGTCACAGCCAAAAACCCCCACACTTTCAAATAATTCAAGTTGGGATTCCTTCCTTTTCATTTTTCATATGGAATGGATTGTGTTTTGCTATGGGGTACTCGATTTAGTATTCGGCTAGCCGTAAGAACGGCTTACCCCCACAAGTTCTGTGGCAATCCAGAACTTATCAATAATGTGTTCATCGTCTCCTTTAATGAATGATTCTTTCTTTCTGCAATCCCATTGGATTGGGGCGTGTAAGGGATGTTGTTTGATGAATAATTCCATATTCTAAGCATATTTGTTCAAAAAGAGATTCATATTCACCACCCCTATAACTTCTTATCATTTTGATTTTCTTGTTAAGTTGCGTTTCAACTTCATTTTTATATTGCTTGAATGCGTCTATTGCTTCATCTTTACTATTAAGTAAGTAAACATAGCAATATTGAGTACTGTCATCAATAAAAGTTATGAAATGCTTCTTTCCACCGCGATATGGTATTGACTTCATGTCACAAATATATGTGTGAATTAAGTCTAAAGGATTTGTATTCCTTTCAACCAACTTATAAGGATGTTTAACATACTTAGATTCCACACATATTTGACATTTTAATTTTTCGCATTCAAACTTAGGCAATATTTTCAAGTTAATCATTTTCCGCAAGGTTTTATAATTGACATGACCCAAACGTACATGCCATAAATCATTTGACTCAAGTAAGTAAGAAGAAGCTAAAATTTTATTGTTATTTTCAATAATCATTACATTCAGCTTAAAAAGGCCCCCAGTGAGGTAACCTTTTCCTACAAACATATCATTCTTACTTATTACAACCTTGTCGGACACAAAAATGCACTTAAAATCGTGCTTAACAAGAAGTCCAGTAGAGACTAACTTCTTCCTAATCTCGGGAACATGAAGGACGTTGTTTAAAGTTACCACTTTGCCGGAAGTCATTTTCAGAAATATCTTCCCACATCCTTCAATCTTGGCCGTTGCAGCATTTTCCATAGAAAGTGTCTCTTCGGGTCCAACAAGAACATATGTAAAAAATGCTTCCCTTACATCACAAACATGGCGGGCGGCTCCAGAATCAATCCACCACTCCTTAGGATTTCCCACCAAGTTGCATTCAGAAAGCATGGCACACAAGTCATCAACATCATCATGTTTTTCTACCATGTTTGCTTGACCCCTTTTCTTGTCTTTCTTCCGAGCACGACACTCCATAGATTTGTGTCCGGTTTTTTCACAGTTGTAGCAGTTTCCACTGAACCGCTTCTTGCTTGGGTTGTATTTTGGACCAGAAGCCTTCTTTCTCTTTTTGTTATCTTCAACCATATTTGCTCCCATTATTGTTGAATTTCCACGGCCTCTCTTTTCAGCAGCTTTATTGTCCTTTTCGATTCTCAATCGAACAATGAGATCTTCAAAGGACATCTCCTTTCGTTTGTGTTTCAAATAATTTTTGAAGTCCTTCCACAATGGAGGCAACTTCTCAATTATTGCTGCTGCTTGGAATGCTTCATTGATGACAAGACCTTCAATGAAAATTCTGTCAGTAAAAATACTAAAATTTTTACTTTCAACATCAGTTTTTATTTGAAATATACCTTCAGCAAGTAGATCATGAATAATCACTTGTAATTCATGGACTTGGGTAATAACAGACTTGCTATCTACCATTTTGTAGTCCAAAAATTTTGCGGCGATGAATTTCTTCATCCCGACATCTTCAGTTTTGTATTTCTTTTCAAGCGCACACAATTCTTTTGACGTCTCCACACCACTGTATACATTATATAGATTATCATCCAGTCCGCTAAGAAAATAATTCTTGCACAAAAAGTCAGAATGCTTCCACGCCTCAATTACGAGAAAGCTTTCATTCTCTGGAGTTTCATCTGGCAGATCAGGAACATCTTTCTTGATGAACTTTTGTAGACATAGCCTAGTCAAGTAGAAGAACATTTTCTGCTGCCATCGCTTGAAATCAATCCCGAAATTTTTTTCGAGTTTTTCTGCCGGTGCCAACGCCGGTGTTCGGCTTGTTGATGCGTTGACAATCACCGTTGGAACATGGCTTGTCGATGTGTTGACAGTCACCATCGGAACAACTTGGTTTCCGCTTTCATTTGCCATTTTTCTGTAAAAGTAACACAAACGAACGTTTAAAACTGGAGTTTAAAAATCACGTAGATTTTAATCTCCAACAAAACGCCACGATGGCTTTACTCTCCAAAACGGGACACAAAACCACAAAGGTTTTAGTTTCCAGAATAATAAGGATAACGCAAATACAGAAATAAAAATTAGTAAATTCCTTAAGCTTGTTGGTTATTAGTTATTATTCTATATTTGTAAATAATAATTCTGGAAAAAAGAACGTTAGCGTATCAACAACAACCCAATATAATCCCACTGAGTGGGGTCTGGGGAGGGTAGTGTGTACGCAGACCTTACCCCTACCCTGGGGTAGAGAGGCTATTTTCAAATAGACCCCCGGCATCCTTCCCTCCAAGAACTTCCCACCTTGCTCTTGGGGAGACTCGAACTCACAACCTCTTGGTTGGAAATGGGGAAAAAAGAACGTTAGCGTATAAACGTAAATATAAATGAGACAGTAATTAATTCGAGCCAACTGAATTCACAGTGTTTCCTTAAGTAATTTAATCCCCTCCTAGTACCCAAGGTTATGGATTATTTCCTCCCAGGATAGAATGAATTACACACTGGTCTAGCGGTACTTCAAACCCCAGTGTTTCAGCGAAGGCAAAGTTCTGCAGCAAATCACACTTACAGATGCTTTGTTGTAGTTAAAATCAATGCAGAATGAGGGAGGAGAACTCAAAATTCGAATGGAAATTCTGAGAGAAAGGAATGCAATGTATAGCCAAACGTTGAGTGTAAACACAAGAGGAAATCATATTGCTCGTTTTTTGTCTGTGTGTCTTTGCTCTAACAGCTAGAGCCCATATTTATAGTGCAATTAGCTTGTTAAGAGAATGACCAGCCATCACTCATGGTGGAGCAATCACTAGGCTATTATGGAGGAAGCACTTAGCCGTAGTCGAAGCCGAGCGACGACGACGACGACGACGACGACGACGACAACGACGACGACGGCGCGAGGCTTGCCTTCTTCCTAACTCTTTAAGAGCAACATGAAGTGCATTTGTATATAATCCCACCAAAATTCTTATCCTCTACCAATGAGGGACAATGTCTCATTAAAAAGAGAGGGAAACTTAAAATTTTATTCAAAAATTTCATTTTCCCTCCATTTCCCATTCACCCTCTTTTTAAGGCTTTCCGGAACCTAATTAATGCTTTTTTTTTTTTTTTACATAAAACATATTTTTAATGTTAAAAAAAAGTTACTTTTCTACCTATTTCGCAGTTTTATACTGCGAAATATTAAAAAATTAATTTTTTTTTTATAATTCGCAGTTGTATACTGTGAAATGTGTGAAATAGGCCCAGGTATTTTTGAACAACTATTTCCAGTTGTATACTACTAATTTGGGTAAATCGCAGTATATAACTGCGAAATAGGTTCATTTTTGGCACATAACAATAATTCAAAATCATAAAATGCAGTATAATACTGCGAATTTCATTGAAAAATTGTACACCCCAAGGTCGGAATTGCCTTATTTATAGGCGCTTCAATTTTATAAAAATTCATTCAACACTTAAACTTCAAACATACATTTATTCTCTCTTCTCCTTATCAGTCAATTTTTTACAATGTCTGAAGTGCCAAAAATAACGGTTTCATTGTATTGGGGGGGG